>BRXY01000303.1:28156-51437 GCA_030267945.1 Triparma strigata | reverse complement strand
AACCCTAACCCTAACCCTAACCCTAACCCTAACCCTAACCCTAACCCTAACCCTAACCCTAACCCTAACACTATCTCGAGGGGAGATATGGCGATGATGTAGGTCCGTCGCCAGTCAGCCTCGACCCTCTTGTCCCAAGTTATCCATGTGTTGTACAACCTGTCCTGGAAACCGCCCGGCAGGCTTACTGTGGTAGTATACTGCATCCCTCGTGTCCCGTCAAGGTAGTTCCAAACTTCGTTAATGGATGCTCTCTTATTTGCAGCCTTACTAGCGTAGGTGTCAAGCAACAAAAGCTCCGCGAACATAGTGGCGGCGGCAGCGTCTATCTTTGCCACCCACAACACCCAACCGGTCCCGCCTTCGCCATCTCGGTAAAGAAATTTCTCGACCGACTTGTTGGCTGTCCCAGCAACTCTTTTTGCCCGAGAGGCAATGTTCTCTGCCAACGTGACAGACTCCGAGATCAATTTTTGCTCGTCCCCCGTCAAGGGAGGAGCGTTTGGAATTCCATTCTTTATGGGTTAGGGTTCCCACGTGAACCAATTTTTGAAGACTCTGTCTTTGAAACCGCCCGGCAGGCTTACTGATCTATTATACTGCAATCCTCGTGTTCCGTCAAGGTCATTCCAAACTTCTCGAATTGTCTCCTTGCTTTCGGATTTCCTTGCGTAGGTGTCAAGCAACCAGAGCTGAGATGAGCGTAGGGAGTGAGGCAGCAAGGGTGAAGATTGGGTCAGATGCTACTGTTTGCAGCGAGGAGCGAAGCAACGAATTCGATAGCCCGTATTTAATGCCACATTTCCACCTCCCCAGTGTTTGACTGAAAATATTTCAGCTCGTCGCTTCCACCGAGCAGTTTGCCCCGTCCTTGCTGTCGCTCACCTCTGTAAACAATGTAACCGCGGTCACGTCCACCTTTGCCACGGTCATCCCCACAGCGGCCCCACCTTCGCCATCTCGGTAAAGAAACTTCTCCACCGACTCGTTGACCGTCCCGGCGATTCTCTTTCCCCGGGAAGCGACGTCCTCGACCAGCTCCATAGATTCCTCAATCATCTTTTCCTCGTCCCCTGTCAAGGGAGGAGCGTTCGGAATCCGGTTCTCTACGAAGACCGCCTTCCTCCTTGCGTCGATGACGCCCTCTTTCTTAAACCGTTCGTAGAACAAGTCGGCCAACTTGCAAAAGAGCTTGTTGCCCATGGCGGCTTCGCCGACAGCTCTGAGCTTCTTCACCGCGTCGCCCTTACTACTACTTTCGTCAGCGATGGCGCTAGTAATGCCAGCGGTGGTTGTTGACCTAGTGATGCCGGTGGTGGACTTACGGAACGAGCTTGGTGACGCAATAATTTCATCCTTCATGACCTCGCCGACGTCGACCTGGCCCATGAAAGTGAATGACGTCTGCGATAGGCAAAGCAATCCTAGCGTTAGAAATTGTGGCGGAGATTGCAGCTATCAGCGAGCACCGGGATCCCATGAACGCGACTTATCAGCTCGTCGCTTCGCTCGTCGCGGCCTCTCACCTGCCCAAATTGGAGCGGCCGCAGGACGATGATCCCCTCCTTGAGGAGCAGCCGGAACTTCTTCGAAGCCGTTGAGTGGGGGTTCGGAAGGGAAGCCGACTCGAGCTCTGAAAAGAAAGGGCGTTACACAGATTAGTGACAACCAACAAATCATATTTCATTCCCTTACTCCCCCCTCTCACCTTCCTCCTCGACGGATTCAACTCTAACTACCACCTCTTCCTCGTCCTGCCTCACCACTTGCATGCGCAGGAGAAGATCGCAGCATTTCATGGCCTCCATGGAGCTCCAGTAAGCAACGCCCTCCTCGACAACCTTTTGAAAGAGCATTGTGCCCAATTTCGACTGGTCGCCAAGGAGGGCCTCGAGGAACACTTTAGGCTCCTCGTGGATTGTAACGTCTGAACGGCAGTTGTTGATAGTCGTGTTCTGGCTCAGCACGTTCACCCCGACTTTCCTGACCATGGGGTTATCAGGGTCAAGGGGTTCGACAGATGTAGCGGTAGCGTCGGCACGGCGACGCCTTGCTTGGAGGGTCGCATCGCTGTTGATCTCGGCGACGACCGCTGTAAGCTTCCTGACTGCCTCGTCCTTTGCCTTGCGCTCTTCATCGAGCTGGGCGGCCGCCTCCTCCTTCTCTGCGTTGAGCCTCGCAACTGTTTCAGCGTTCGCCTCCTTCGCCTTGCGCTCTACATCGAGCTGGGCAGCCGCCGCCTCCTTCTCCCTCAGTGCGGCTTCCTCCCTCCTCTGCGAGGCTGCCAACTCCGACTTTGCCTCGTCTTTAACTTTTTTCAGGAGCTTCTTCTGCGTCTGCAGCTCCATCCTCAGCTCATGGACGTTAAGGGCGCTGACTTCCCCCTCGTCGCGAAGGTCGGCGTTGGTACGGTGAAGGGTAGTTGGATGATCTTGTCCACCCTGCAAGTCATGTTGATTATGGGAAGGCCCTGCGGAGGCGACAGGGGGAGAGGGGGAGGTGAGGGGAGTAGAGGTCGCTTGCTGTAGCCGGAGGAATTCAACCTCCTGTTGAAGATCGGAGTTGCGCTCGCGGGACTTCTTCAGCTCTTCTTTGAGCTCAGAGGTAGTTTTTGGGAGGTTCCTTTTCGGGTCGTCGTCGCCTCCAGATCGACCCATTTTATCCTGGGGGGTTTGGGGGGATTAGCAGACGTCTTGGACATGATTGATAACCAGGGGATGGCCAAAATCGAAGATATGGAGCGACCTTCCCTGGTCGCTCGGACGGGAGACGTTTATATTTCTTCCTACTTCCACAAAGGAGATGGGGCCTGGTTGAAAGGCCTCCTGAAAAGCCTTGATGGGAGTCACCTGAAAGATTTGGCACTAGATTCCACGTAATATTTTGCAGATCGGAAATATGCTTACGACTGTGCCCTATATAATAGATTGCATTCCCGAAAGACGCTTACGGGAGCTCAACAATACACATAAATGACCTAACCCCCGACGACTTACGACTGAGGTGCAACAGCATTGTGTAGCAACTTGATGAGCGGAGGAGGGGCTGGGTACATACCTGGCCAGAGTAGGAATCCTGCATGACAGAAGAGCTCGAAGGTGAATCTTGGGGTTTTATACGTAACGCAAATTTATTGTGTGAGGCAAAAGCAATGCCAGGCAAAACAATGATCTCAGAACTTTGTCATTGTTGTTTCAGAGCCTTACCTGTCGCATGATTCACGTACCGCGCTCGTAGTCCTGATCATTTCTCCCTCGGCTTCTATCACCGACGCCCCTTCACCCCGATCATCGGCTGATTTGTCATCAAAACAACAACCTCAATGCTCAAAAGTGACCTTGAAGAACATACAGTGGCCCCAAGATTTTAGTAGAATGTGATAGCCAGATGGTTTTTGGAGGGCTGAGGAACTGTAGGGGGGTTGAGATGAAGAAGGTACGGCGAACAATCAAATAATAAAGTAATTCTTACTGCAAAATCAATGTATTTTTTTTCCCATACCATTCACTCTCTCCCTCACACACACACACACACTCACACACACACACACTCACACACACACATCACTACTAAAACACTTCACCGCTATATACCACACCTCCCTAATCGCACTTCACGCGCGAATAGATGTAACGCACGAAGGCGCACGATGAGTAAAAGCCGATGGACCCTAGCATCAACACCGACGCCAGGCTGATGATGGCCATGTATCCGAAGTAGAAGGAGGATTGCAGGAGGCCGCCCATGTTACTCTTCTGGTAGTAGTAGAAGAAGCTGTAGGCGTAGATAAAGATTCCGGTGGATCCTCCGTTGAAGAATGACCGCCACCACCAGCGGTGGTCCTCGCGTGCAAGCTGGAAGTAGATGGTGGAGATGGTAATGAAGGAGGTCACGATGATGAGCATGCAGAATGCGAGGAAGAGGATGCCGAAGAGGGTGTAGATCTTGTGTCCCCACATGCTCGCGAAGATGTAGTGGAGCTCTATGTAGATTGCTGAGAAGGGGAGGAAACCTGCGAGGAGCATTTGGAAGCCAGCTGTATCGAGCATAGCGAGCCGAGGAGCGAAGCGACGAGTTAGAATAAGGTGGTTGGCTGTGCTGTGGTGGTAGCCGAATAAATATCGTCGCTCATTAATGTATCCGCAGCTCATCACTTCACCCCTCACTGTTGCTCACCTGACCGGTGGAAGGGGTAGTCGGAGGGGATCTCTCGGGGGAGCTTCTTGGTCCTAGTCGGTGCGTCGAAATCCTTGGCCATGTTGCGTCCGAGGATGCCTCCGACGATGGTGAGCGGGAAGGCTACGAAGCCGAAGAGGCAGAGGATGATCATGATGGTCCCGAAGGGCAGAGCGGAGGTGGAGCCGTGCATGATGGCGACGGAATTGACCCATCCGAAGATGACGGTAAGTGGGAGGGGGAAGAGGAGGGCCGTGAGGACGATGCTGTTGACCCACTTCACGCCTCCCATCTGCTTGTAGAGGGAAGAGGAAACGTAGCCGCCGATGAAAGAGCAGGCTGTGTAGAGGACGAGCATGCTCGTGAGGAGCGAACCCCTCTTGGTGGTGCTGACGAATCCTACGAGGGCGGAGCCGAGCAAGAGGACGACGGCAACGGCGAGCTGGATGCCGGCGCCCTGGCAGGCGGCGAAGAGCATCTTGTTTTCGGGGAACCTGAAGACGTCGCCGTGGATTAACTTCCAGCCGGTCTGCGAGGAGCATAAGTAGCGGTGATAGTGAGAGGCCGAATGGCGGGGAGCGAACCAATGAATTTCTACAGGCGGTTTGACACATCGTACTCCCTCTAATGCCGTCGCTTCGCTCCTCCGCTTCACTCCAACTTTCTACAGGCGGTATGACACATCTGTTTTTGTTTGATGACTGGCGCGCGCATTTCCAGCTCGTCGTTTCGCTCCTCCCATCGCAGTGCCTCACCTCCTCCTCATCGTCAAGGGAGCTCTCCTCGTCGATGTCCATGTACTTGGAGAAATCGTTCTTAAGGACGCGCATCAAGATGACAGAGAGGAACGTGGTGAGGAGCAGCACGAGGACGAAAGAGTTAATTATGCTTAGCCAGTGGATCTCGAGGGAGTTGGGGAGGAAGGCGGAGTCGACGTAGCGGCTCATCCTGCGAGAGAAGAGAGGAGAGTAGTGAAGTAGTGAAGGGTGCGGGGGTGGAGCGACGAGTTAGGACAAAGATGCTGTGATAGCTATAGTGGCGTAAACGAGCGGAATCGTCTTCGCTTCTTACCTGTTGCTGTGCTTCAGGTTGATCTCGTTGATCCACTCGACGGAGTAGGAGAAAGTGACGGAAATCTCCTCCGAGGTGTCAGTGATGTCGACCTTCTTGTGGGACTGTGTGAAGACGGAGGCGGACACGATCTTGTCGTCGTGCACGCCGAGCTTGAAGTGAAGGTGGGGGAACAGGTAGGTTCTGGAACCCTCCGTCTCCCCCAAAATGAGGTCCTCCCCGACAATCTCTCCGATGTAGCCCCACATGGGCAAGTCCTCCACGAAGAACTCAAAGTAGTAGTCCTGGTGGACGCCGTCCTTGAACTGTTTCACTTGATCCGGGCTTAGCTTCACCTGACACAGCTGCCTCCAGGGGACCTAGTTTTGGGGGGGTAAGTGTGAGGTTAGAATTAGGAATTGGGTCGAGATTGTTTGAGAAGGCGAGTTTGTTTGCGAGATTGAGACGGACGGAGCAAGGAGCGACACGACGAGCTCGTCGCTTCGTTCCTCGAATCGTCTTCCTCTTCTCACCTGGTCCCCGAACGTAACGTCGTAAGGGCTGGTCTCCTTCCTGTCCCCTGCCATGTTCTCTCCGATCCATTGGCGATGCTGTTCGAGCGCCCGGCTTGTTAGCGACGTGAAGAGCCGTTCATCGGGTCCTGCTACTAACTAGACGATCTCACCTTCTTGCCTCCCTTGAGATCCTCCTCGGCGGGATCCTCGCCGTATACCTCGGGCGCAGTGTGGCAGAAGGGAAGACTGTAGTACCTGTAGGTCTCGTGAGGGTTGCTGGTTTTGTAGCAGTATAATGTTAGTAAATATGTTGTGAAGAAAGGACCCGAAAGGACCCTCTACCACACACCTGAAAGGACCAACTTTGTTAACGGTGATGTGGACGGCCTCGTGGGCGGTGTACTTGTGGCCGGGGCGGTGCTTGTCGGGCTTCTCGGCTGCGAAGAGGCGAGAGGGACAAGATTGATGCGGAAGGGAAAGAGAGGGGTGAGATGGAGCGGAGGCGTTGACCATGATTTTCTTCAAATTACGTCGATGGCGCCACCGTTCTGGACGAGGGGGGCGATTGAAGGGTTTGGCGGCGGCTGATAGCTTCCCAGCCTTGAAGCGCCGGCGATAAGGCCGCAAATGCTGCCAGAGACATCTCCGTGGTTCGTTTTGGTTTGCGGTGGTTGAAACATATATTATAAGACGTAGTCGCGGCCACACGAATGCAATGGGTGGGAGCATACCTGTAGCGAGGGAGGCCACCGCCGCTAATAGCAGCAGTAGTCGAAATTGAAACATTTTAATTTTCTCCCTTTTTTGAGGGGTGGATTCAGGGGATTTGCACACAACGTCCAAATCTTTCGCAATGTTAAACTTCCTCGTAGCCCTTTTGCTCCTAGCTTTGCTGTCGTCGATTTCGGCACAGCAGGAGAACCGAGGTCGGGTGCTGACGCCCGGTGAGTCCCTTTCTATTCAATCTTAAAGTCAGCCAGACTGGCCTACTGGAACCTGCCCATTTAACAGCCTCAAAGGGGGGAATAGGGGGTCGGGGGATGGTGCTTTTTTATCTAAGCGCGAATCGTTTCGTTCCATCTCAACCCCACTTCCTCGTAAAAAAGTGAATCTTAATGAGTGAACACTTCATGGTCCCTTGTCGCTTCCAGGTCTTCTCATTCACATGTCCAACGTAGTATTACGATGTCCCCCTCTCCCAGACGTGCCCCCCTCAACAACGTTTAAAAACCAAAAGCTAACCCCCTCCTCCTCTTCGCTAATATAGGTTTAAAGCTCCCCGGTTCGGACGGTAAAATTTCAAAGTGGCCCGAAACCGTCGGCCTGGACGGCCTCGAAGCTGCAGAGTACATCCAAAAAAGCCGTCCCGACATGAAGATCGTTACGGTCATGGGGGAGAGGGATATTATGACGAGGGATATGAGGTTTGATAGGGTTAGAATTTTCGTTGATGATGAAGGGAAGGTTGTTAAGGCACCTAGGATTGGATAGATAATTCATTTTTTACCTTTTGTATGAGAGAAAGAACAAAATTAAGATAACTACTTCTTCACTACTTTCCAAAATGAAAAATAAAACAAACACTATTACTAGTTACTCATCGCCCAACCTACTAAAAGAACAAACACTAAAATGCTTTCCTTTCAGAAAAGTCCAGCCTTCTTCTTCGCTCCCTGCTGCTTCCATTTCGGCAGTTTCGCGAACGCGTCCTACGAGTGTAATAAACCATTCCGTCGAACAAAGTAATCATTTAATTTGTTAAATTTACGTGTTAAAAACATTATTATGAGGGGGCAGTTGAAACCAGGTGAGTGTACATTCTCACCTTATCCATCCCGAAAGCTTCCTCAAAGTCGGCATCACTAAGGTACTGCTCCTTCTTAGTAACATCAACGGTGGAGGGTAAGGAGGTTGGGGTGTTGAGGAGCTGGGAGAGGGGGAAGGTGGTGCCGGAGGGGGGGGCAGAGGGGGGGGTGGGGGGAGGAGTGGAGGGGGAGGGGGAGGAGGGGGGGGGGGAGGAGGTCGACTTGGGGTTTTGGGGAGCGTGGTAGGGGAGAGGGGCGTTCTCCGGTTGGTTGGTTGGGGTGGGAGTCGGGGTGCCGTTGAGGTTGATGTCGAGCTTTAGGGAGACCGTCTAGGGTGGGGGTGGAGTGGGGTGGGGTGGGGTGGGGTGGGGGTGATTGGGTTTGAGGTCAGACAGGAGAGTGAAGGTTGACGAGTGACGGGTTTCGACGAGACGAGCAGGAACGCGTCTATTCCGTTCCATTCGCCGAGCTGCTACGTGGACCTATGCGGTTCTCACCTCCACCTCCACCTCACTAGAACTGCTCGGAGTAACAGGCATTGGGGCAGGGGGGGGCTCTCCGCCGCTCTCCTTAATAACGACTGGGGCTACCGCTTTCTTGTCGCCTCCGCCGCCGCCGCCTCCGTTGATGACGCTGATCAGAACGTCGTCGTGGGCGCCTTTGAGGAGCATCTGACCTTTGAAGTCTACGAGGCCGCGTTTCTTGGCCGCTTTAAGGGTTCCGATGAGAGCCTCATAGTACTGAGGTGGATTATGTAAAATGGTTAGATCTTTGTAGCGGGTAAATGGCTCTTCCTTGGCGTTTGATATGTGTCTTGTCGTCTGTGTCTTGTCGTCTGTCTTGTCGTCTCTAATATTTCATATATGTCGCGTCTCACCTGTGCAACATCATCGTCGTCGAATAAAATCCCAAAAGGGACGCTATTATCACCATTAGGAGACAAACGTGAGATATCTAACACCAGCTGGGCAACTTCTAAGTCGACTGGGAGTTATAAAGGGGTTTATTGTAAAGTAGTGGCGTTTAATTGGCCGGTTAGAAGAGAATTAGAAATGATAAATATCCATGATCATTGTTACAATGTTTTGAAGGCCTTAAATACATTTTATACGGACGAATCTTATTAAATTTTAGCGCTCATATCGCTCGTATTGATCGTGTCGAAGGTATACTCACTTCGTTCTTCGTGATTATCGGACATTGGCTGAAAAGTAGGACAATGAAAGATGAAAAAGAGGATGGACAAAAATGATGAAAAAGACGAGGACAAAATAAATGCTGAAAAAGTGGAATGACTCGAAAATAGTTTATCTAGAAACTGTGCTCTAAAAGTGTGCTCTTAGAGACATCAAGCGCGCTTCAACCTTCATCATGCTTCACCTTATATTCACCTTCCTCCTCCTTCTATCTTTTCTATCATGTACATTATCGTTTAGTATCTTTAAAGGCCAAACTACGCTTAATCGAGCTGGCCTCGCCTCCACCTCTCGCAGCACTGGAATCAGTACAACTACAACTACGTCACTTTACAGCAACACTCCTCTTAAAACATTCGTAGTTGTAGGAGGCGGCTGGGGCGGTTGGGGAGCTTGTCAGCGTCTATGTGAAGTTTATAATGACTCTGCAAAAATCATTCTGCTGGACTCGTTGCCTGATCCGACGGGGGCGACGCCGTATTTGTCACAGACGGGGAAGCCTGTGGAGGCGGGGACTCGGGGATTCTGGAAAGACTACCCGAACATAAACTTCCTCGTAGAACAAACCCTAAAACTCTCCCCAGACTCTGTCTGGACTGACTTCACTAACTCCTCCTTCTACTCCCCCGACGGTTTGGAAGCGACCGCCCCCGTATTCTCGAACGCGCGGCTTCAACTCCCCTCCCCTCTTGGTCAAGTCCTTGCTACGTTCCCTCTTTTCGAACGTTTACCCCTCTCAGATCGTGCCAGCATGGCGGGTTTACTCTTAGCGACGGTCGACTGTATCGGAAGTGACGATGAAGGGGTTAAGATGGGGTATGATAAAATGAATGCTCATGATCTTTTCGTTAAGTTCAAGCTTTCGAAGAGGTGAGAACACTCACACATACCGAACGCGGGGCCGTTAGAGAATTAAAATTAGATGGGAGAGATTCGTTGATTACTTACGATCGCATCGTTCGCTTTTTCACTAAGGCTCGTACAAGATTTCATCACCCCTACTCTATTAGTTGGACTTTTCAAACCCCCCGAGGAGCTGTCCGCTCTTGTGGTGATGGAGCTGCTGTACTACTACGCCCTCGCGCACCAGGACTCATTCGACGTGCGTTGGATTAAGGTGAGACATTGGTTTTGTGCGAACGTTGAATGGGTTTATGGAGTATGGCTTGAGATCTTTCGGGGCCGGTGTCGTGCACAGTGTCCCCCCCTACCCCCCCCCGCCCCCCCCTCCCAGCCGCTTTGCCCTAACTCGTCGCTTCGCTCAACCCTTCTCTTTTTTCTTTTGGTCGCAGAACGGGACAGTGGCGTCTTCCATCATCGCGCCCATGGCAAAGTACCTTGAGGAAAACTACGGTTTGGAGGTGAAGGGCGGCTGCCGCGTCACGTCCGTAAATTTAAAGAAGGATGGCGGGGACGGAAGCGTCGACACCATCTCCTACACCGAGAAGGGGAAGGAGGAGACCATC
This sequence comes from Triparma strigata, assembly GCA_030267945.1. Taxonomy (NCBI): domain Eukaryota; class Bolidophyceae; order Parmales; family Triparmaceae; genus Triparma; species Triparma strigata. The sequence goes on along the minus strand of BRXY01000303.1, from coordinate 41,229 downwards.
TCAAACATCGACGGAGTAGTCTTCGCTCTGGGCAATAACGGACTCAAGAACGTCGTCAACGGATCGCCGGACTTGGCGGCTGTGCCTTCGTTCGCGGCTGCTGCGAGTCTGAACGGGATCGATGTTATTTCTACGAGGATATGGATGGACAAGACCGTGAAGACAAGGTGAGAGGGGGAGAAAAGTTAACCCTCGCGGAAAAGAAAAAAACACGAAAAAACTCTAACGAGATCGCTTGCGCGCAGGACTCCGGCGAACGTCTTCGCGAAATTCAAGCAGCTGAGAGGAGCGGGAGGGACATTCTTCATGCTTGATCAGCTGCAGGAGGGAGGGGAGGAGGACCTTTGGGGGGGAGAGACTCCACAGGGATCAGTCGTAGCTTGCGACTTTTACAACAGTGGCGCCTTCATGGGCGTGGAAGACGAGGAGATCATCAGGGTGCTGATGGAGGATCTGCTGCCTGCCGCCGTTCCCGAGTTTGCGGGCGCGAAGGTCGTCGACAGCTGGGTGGGAAAATATGCGGGAGCCGTGTCCTGGTTCAGCCCGGGGAGCTACTCCAAGAGGCCGAGCATGTTCGGAGACGAGGGCGTGCCCCGAGTCAAGTTCGCCGGGGACGTCGTTCGCATGGGGGAGCGAGAGCACGGGGCCAAGGGCCTCTGTCAGGAGCGGGCGTACGTCGCAGGGCTGCAGGCTGCCGACGAGATCGTCAAGGAGGTTGGAGGGGGAGGGGGGAAGAAGGCCGAGGGGGTCCTGCAGGTCAGGGAGGACGAGGTGCAGTTCACCCTCGGCTCGCAAATCAACAACAGGGTCAACAAGTTCCTGGGGCCCTTCGCCCGGCCGTGGGTCAGGAGTTAGGATAGGTACTACAGTTACAGGTTAGGGACAATCGGATTGATGCGATGAAATAATGATATAAGTGAAAGCGAAGTGATGATTGAACTTGTCTTCTTTCTTCTTTTCATTTATTTAATTATGCATGCTGCTCATCTATACCTTGCCTCCCAGCCAGTCCGGACTCTTGTACGGCTTAGAACCGGGCAACATGTTGTTGGTCGACCGCCTTTTCTTGCTGCCATTTGCGTTTGAGGGTTGTTTCGATGACCGCCTCTCCGTTTTCGAACTGCCGTAGTAGCTGAGCACCCCCCCTGCTGTCTGCTTCTTCTTGGGCTTTTCATTGCCGCCCACGCAGATGGAGAGAAGGCTGCCCATGAAAGAGTTGGACGGAGGAAAGAAGTTAGGTGGGGAGGGATCCTTGGATTTCTCAATGAAAGATAACCCTGCGTCCGTACGTAATAATAGGGATGGGATGAGGACCGAAATTGCGAAGCTGTGCCTGTTAGGGTTGCGAAGCAGTGTCGCCGCAACGAGATTTTTTGAAATTTTCGATTTGGCGATGTTTCAAACGTTTTCTGAATAAGTTTTGGTCATATTCTTCGCTTAAAGACCTTAAAAGTAACAAATTGATAACTATAGATACAAAAAATGCTTTGAAAATGTGCCAAAAAAGTGACCAGAATAAGTTCCAAATTGACCTTAATATGTTCTCATGGGGAATTAAATGATCTAAGTATTTCACAAATAAAACTCATTGAATGAGTGAACATTTTTATCAATGATTTTAATGTGAAAATTGAAAAAATTGACTTCTTTTGAAAAATTTATCACAATAAAAATTCTTTGAGAAGTCTCAATCTGAATAATATGAACAAAATTGAGCTAAAAAATCCCTTGGTCTTGAGATAAATTTCTCTGGGAAAGTCAATTCCTTGAACAGCCCCTGTGATCTGGCGCTGTACGCTTTGGCCGGCTCCCTGCCATTACTAAACCACCAATCATTGAACCTACTCTCTCTCAGCCTTTGAAAAATATAACTGAGCGCGAAGGGAGAGAAATCTAGTCCTCATTTTCATCTTCGAAGTCGCGCTCCTCGACAAAGCCCAGTCAGTTCCTTCCCACTTCCCACTCATGAGCGACCTCCCCAACTCGCTGCTCGATCTCAATGTGGTGGTGACGTGCAACTCGACAAATAGAATTTACGAAGGGCAGCTGCGCTCGATAGCCTTCGATGGCTCGCTCTTGCTAGGGTCATGTAAGGAGACTCGAGTGTTCAACACGGATGAGTACAAGGCTGAGTACGGGGAGGACGCGATGCCTTCTACGCAGATGAAGATAACTCGGGATGTTGGTCTGGCTAACATTCCGAAGAGGCAGATAACAAATGTGTACGCAAAGAGTGAAATAATAGAGGAGGTGAAGAAGGTGAGAGATATGGAAATGTGATTGAGGTGAGACTCCCAAACAAAGCCAAGCGTCAACTAACACACACGGGCGCACACGTACACACACAACCACCCCTAACTTCCTTCCTTCAACACACAGAAGGGCAAAGACGACAGCGGCGTTGACTAGACAAAAAGAGACTGCCCACCACAAAACAAACTAAAACCAAATTACAAACAACAGAAAACACTTTTCGGCAGAAAAAATTATAATTCTTTTTTTTATACTTCCAGCAAGATAGCTTACTTCTTGTGCATGGAGGGCTTGGAGGCGAGGGGTCCCATGAACTTGAGCTTCTCCTCGGCGGTCTGGAACCTTCCGTGTCCGAACTTGGAGCTGGTGTCGATGAACTTGAGGTCGATCGCCTCGAGGTGCTTCCTCGAGGAGTGGTTCATCAGGGACTTGCGGAGGGTGATGGGGCGCTTCTTGGTTCCGACGATTCCTCCCTTGAGCATGAGCCAGTCGTTGGTGATGACTCCGTACTGGACGAATCCTCCCATGGGGGTGATGGACTTCTCGGTCAAATCGGCGGCGGTGGAGCAGGAGCTCTTGTCTCCGGCCTTGCCCATGCGGTAGAGCTTCTTGTTGAGCTCGCACCTGTGGAAGTATCCGTTCTGTCCGGCGCGGGGGACGGTGGTGGACACACGGGCGGGGTGCCACGAGCCAATGCACGCGACCTTGCGGAGACCGCGGTGGGTCTTCCTGGGAAGGCGGGAGACGCCCCACCTGGTGGTGACGCCCTCGTATCCCTTACCCTTGGTGACGCCGATGACGTCGATGTTCTCGTCCTTGGCGAAGACGTCGTGGACGGAGACCTCCTTCTCGAAGAGGGCCTTGGCGAAGTCGACCTTGGCGGCAGCGTCTCCTCCGTTGATCTGGATCTCGCAGATGTGGGCCTTCTTGATCCTCAGGTTGAGCTTCTTGACCTGGGTGTGGGCGATGACGCGGATGACAGAGCAGAACTTCTTCATCCTGTTGAGCTCGTTGTCGATGTCGGCTCCCTCGTACTTCTTGGAGTACTTGGTGAAGGCCTTCCTCTTGCTCTTGAACCAGTTCTTGTAGAACCTCCTCCTGCACTCCTCGGAAAGGTGCTCGGCGAAGACGGTGGTCAAGGTGCGGAGGCCGCGGGGGGTCTCGACGTATCCAACAACTCCCACGACGACCATGGGGGGGGTCTCAACAATGGAGACAGCGTCGACGACCTCCTTCTTATGCATGATGGCTCCAGGGCGGTCGACTCCACGGACAACGTGTGTCATACCGGCCTTGTAGCCCATGAAGGCGGTAAGGTGGCAGGGCTTGGAGGCATCGTCCTTGGGGAAGGAGCGAATGCGTCCACGGTGGTGCTTGGTACGCTTGCGGGGGAGGAATCCAAGGTTTCCGCAGCGGGGGGCTTCGAATTTACGGTGAGACATGGTAGCTAAGGTTGGGAGGGTTTCTGTTCATGTGGAAGGGGTTGCGGAAGGGAGGGGGCGAGGGTTAGTTTAAGTTCTTGGTTTGCGAATGAGGAGGAGCAGGAGCCGCTCGTCACAAAGAAATGTGTTGACAGGAGGGCATTGGCGCACGAAGAGCGCGGCGCGGATACATTTTCAGGCGATATGAGCAATAATGGCCACACATAATCCGCGAACGATCGTCGCGAAATCGAGGGGACACACAGTGAGGTAATTCGCGATGGTCTGGGGCGGGGCCAACGGATGGGCTGCAGAGCTGCCCTGTGGATTGACCGCGCATAAGTGGAGGCTGCCGTGGTGCGAAGGGGCCCGTTGTATATATTGAGGAGCTCTCGTTAACTGGAAATGGGGATCGGTACGTGGAGAGGAAGGAAACTAACCAAAAAGTGAATGTCCTGAGGATTGGCTAAGTTTTCCATGGTCGGGGATCACTGTACACACTTTTTTGGGGTGGGGGTGGGGAGTTATTGCGCGGCGGGAAGTTGGAGGGAATGTTTGGATGGTTGCCCTGTTAGGTTTTGGGAGCGAAGTTGTTATTTTTATTGCTGTGGCGACGTTCTGAAATTCTCACATGTGGGAGGCCTTTTCTGCTCAATTTGGTCTACTCCCTGGGAAGCGTTTCGATAAAAAATCTTTCATCGATCGTTCGATAATTCCCCGTCAATACGAAGGCTGTAGCCGCAAAACTAGCACTACAAACAAACGAAATACCCGTGCGTGCGTTCCATAATCGAAATTTTCCAAATACTTCTTCATGTTCGTTCTGCCCCTAGTGCTCGGAGGCGGCGTATCATTCATCAGCAAACGCTACGAGTCTTCGTGGAAGTCTACTAAGCAGGGTGGTGCGCCCGTTGACCGCAAGAAACACGACGGTTCAGAGGATGGTTCAGAGGATGGATCAGAGTCTGGCTATCTGTCCTCTGGGTATGACTACACTTCTACTGTGAATCCATCAAGGTGAGGGCGACAAAGACACTGTACACTTCACTGTACACTTCACTGTCTACTTCACTATTCAATCACTAATAACATTACAAAGCCTGCGACAACGCAACGTCTCAGATAGCACTAGCACTGCCCCATACAACAACAACAACAACAACAACAACAACAACAACAATTTATTCCAATCCTCAAACTCCTCAAGCTCCTCAAACTCCTCCCAATCCTACCACTCAACACACCCAAACAACGACAACGACAACTCAACGACTGACTTTTCAAACCCAGCTTCCGTCTCGAACCTGTTCTCAAACTCGCTCTTCCCTCTAAGCCTCTTCCTGACCTCGACCCACTTACTCTCACTGTTCCTATTGACCATCCTTCCTTTCACTTCCAATTCTCTCCTTCACCTATACAGCCTAACGTCCCTTCTCTCCTCCTCCCTCCTCGCCTGCATACTCCTGAGATTCCTACCGGTGAACACAAACTCCTTCCTCTTACCCATCTACATTGCGAACATCCTGATATCCTACTACGTTACGTCTACCCAACAAAAATTTACGATAAAAATCGGGCAAGGTGAGAAGAAGACACATATTCTCCCCCCCCTACCCCAAAACTAACCCCCCCCCTCTTGCAGTACTAACTTGCACCCTAAACGCCTTCGGAAGCTGCTACAACCCTTACCTAACCTTTGAAATGCGTCGGCTAAAGTCACTCCTTTCTTCCCGCCCTTCGTCGATTTCAGGAGGGCTCAACGTCACCTCCGGCGCGGCCGATGAGAGAGCGACGATCCAGGGACTTTTCGAGGAGTGCATTGAGAGGAAGAATGGGGAGATTCATAATTTGAAGGTGAGGTTATAAAGGAAAGGGTTTGTTGTTGGGTTTTTTATTCCATTTGCGACAGAGTCATATCCAACGTAACGGTTGACGTTTGTTAAACTCCTCTGTCACACTACACGTCCCTTGTTCTAACATAGTCTCTCTTGGCTCAGAATAACTGTAACCCCGAAATAATCACAGAAATAAAATACAATATAAAAAGCCTACAGACATATTCAAAGACCTTCACATCTCTCGAGAAATCGCCTTTCCTCAGAGAGCGAGGTCTAATCGGATTCGTTATTTTACTAGGTCGTTTAGTTTATATATTCCCACGTTTATTGTTTAATAAATACGATGATATCAGAAATTCTAACGATGGCATTATTAAATTAATACTTAAATTAATAAACTACGATACTGTATTTTGGGAGCATGGTTTGAGTTTTCTTTTAACTGGTTGGATTGTTGGGAGTTCGATTAACGGATTCGGGACGGTTTTTGAGAGGAATGTTAAGAGGTACTTTGATGGGAAGGAGTGTTTTTTTGATATTATGAGTGGAGTAGCTATTTGTGTTGGCGCGTGTTTGAGCTTTAACTGCGTGGGGCTGTTGGACGGAGAGTTTAAAGGTGAGACGATGCGAGTTTTTCCCTTCATGTGGCCCCTCAATACCACCGCTACTATATTTTTATATTCTTACTCCTCAACTTTTACTCCTCGCTACGGGCTTCATCGTCGCAGCTTTGGTGGGCTACGACATAGGGAGAGGGGTAGGGGACTTCTGGTCCGATCTGGGCTTCGTCATGGTTGCTGTTGTCACTGCGGGGAGCCTCTACATCGGGGGCGGGGAATTGGAAAGGGACTTGTTCGAATAGGATATGAGATATACAGAAGATGAGATGAGATAAGATAAGATGAGAGGAGGTGATAAAAGATAAAACACACCAAACAACACCTTTCAAATACATAACTATAGACACAATTCTTCATTACACTTCCTAAATTCCCGGACTCGCCTTCGCAAGATCAAGCTTCGGCACCTGTTGCCCGCTCTTGGCACTGTACAGATGACCCCCGCCCCCGCCCCCGCTCTTGCTAGTTGCAGCTTTGACGGCTTCCTTGCCTGAAGCTGCTAGGCGCTGGGTCTTTCGGCGCTCGTGCACAGCGCGCTCCCACGTGAACTTGTTGCCGTTGTAAGGGCTCGACGAAGGGTCCAGGGTGAAGGCGTCCTGGAAGCTCATGAGCCTCGGAATGTGTCCTTGCCCCTTCATAATCTTTTTCTCCCACTCGTCGCATATGTCCAACCCCCCCACGCCCTCTTTGATTTCCCTCGAGACACTCTTGTTGCTGGGCAGAATGAGGTCCTTGTGGCTGAACGTTCTGCTCCTCTCTCCCCCAAATGACCTCAGAGCACCGTAGAGCTCGCGCTGCTCGTACGCTCCGGATATCAGGTCGTAAGTTCTATTTCCATTAGCGTCGTAAACACGCCTCTTTGTGTCCCATCTCATGCCCTTAATACTCAGGGGAACCATCGAGTGCACCGTCTCTGGGCCCTCGAGGTGAATTCTACCCTGCTGCCGGGGATTTATTTTCTTCGGCTCAGGAGCGTAACCGAGGCCAGATCTCACCGGCACATCGTCGAGTAGTTTAAGTTTCGCCTGCGGTGGTAAGGGCGGCGCGCGTGGGTCAGTCTATGTCCTGCTCGGTTCTTCCCAACTAACTACCTACGTTCCCAACTACACCAACTCTTACCTCGGCCTCGTGCCTAGTCAGTCCACCTCGCTTCGAATGCTTGTAGGGCGGGTGCTTATCGATGATGCTATTAGGGTTGCAAATTGTGTTCGGGTCGCGGCTAAGCCTTTCTACTTCTTTATATGTCGAGGTGGAGGCGAAGGAGGGGGTCGAAACGCTGTGCTGGAGATTGAGGGTAAGGGGGACATCCGGGCCGTTAAGCGCCGCGGACACGCCGAAGGAGGATAGTGTTGACGATGTCCGGGCATTCTTTGATAAAGATGCCGCCATCTCGTAGATTTGGCTGTGCTTTTTGTGCTTCTTGGCGCAACTGTCCTACCAGCCCCTGACAGTTGTTTCCTGGAAAAGTTGCAGCATGAAAGTCTCAGTCGCCACTCTTTTGCTCAGTTTGGGTCTGGGGTATGCAGCCCCGCTCACTGAAAAGGCGGAGGCGGACCTGATTGATCCTGTCGCCCTTCCAGGCTTGGGAAAGCACCCAGGTAAAATAATCAGCGGGCGGACAATCTGACACCGGCAGGAATCAGAATCATGAAGGCCATATACACTCAGGCCCTCCACGGAGGTTACGTCCCCCGGACCGAATATCGGAGTCACGATGACAACGGACTTGCCGACGAGTGCTCGCGAGGTGACACAACTCAAAAAATCTAACCCTTGCCGTTATCCATCAGGCTTTGACCAGTACAGTGGCTACGTCTCCGTTAGCGAAACCCGCGACTTGTTCTACTACCACACAGAGGCGGCCTATGATCCCGACACAGCCCCTCTTGTTCTTTGGCTCAATGGCGGCCCCGGTTGCTCTTCCTTGGGAGGAGGTCTTTCTGAGCTCGGCCCCTTCTTCGCCGCCAAACCGGGCTCGAACCTCACTGTGAATGAGTACAGCTGGAACAAGGTCGCGAACATGGTCTTCTTGGAATCCCCCGCTGGCGTCGGTTTCAGTGAGTCTACCAATTCCGGTGATTACACTGTCGGTGATGAGCGAACGGCTCAAGACACGCTCGAATTCGTCAAGGGCTTTCTTGAGGCCTTCCCCCAGTACAAAGGCGCCCCCTTCTGGATTACGGGCGAATCCTACGGCGGGCACTACGTCCCCGGCGCCACCAAGGCGATAGTCGATTACAATTCAAACGTGTCCAAAGACGACGATAAGATCAACATCAAGGGCTTCCTGGTCGGCAACGCCTGGACTGTCGCGGAGCAAGACAACAAGGGGGCAGTGCAGTATTGGCACTCTCACGCTCTGAACAGCGACGATACCTTCAACAACCTGATGGAGTCGTGCGATTTCACTTCCATCGGCCCTCTCAAGGCTGATAATTCTATGGACGCAGCCAAGTGCGATAAGTACCAAGAAGTCTCTTCGAGAGAAATGGGCAACATCAACATCTACGAGATCTACGCCGACAACTGCCTCTCCAGCGTGAACAAAGATGCCGCGTTTTTGCTTGAGAAGCTAGGCGATGCGCACGTAGCCAGCAAGCATGTCGGATCCAACCCCACCCCTGATTACGAGCCTTGCATTGAGGATTTCCTCGAGGACTACATGAACATGCCCGAGGTCCAGGCCGCTATGCACGCTCGCCCGACGAAGTGGACTCAGTGCAGTTCCGTCGTGGACTACTCTTATGAGGACCTCCTCTCTTCCATGCTTCCCACCTACACGTCCCTGATCGGGGCTGGGTTGGAGTTGGTCGTCTTCTCGGGCGACGTCGATGCAATCGTGCCCGTCACGGGGACACTGAACTGGCTGGCCGAACTCGACCTCGACATCGTTACTCCCTGGGCGCCGTGGACCGATAGCAGCGGACAGGTCGGCGGCTACAAGACAAAGTACGACGGCCTCACCTTTTTGACCGTGAGGGACGCGGGTCACATGGTTCCGTACTGTCAGCCCAGCCGTGCGCTTGACTTCTTCAGTGCCGGTTTGAAAGGCGCGCTTTAGAAGGAAGAATTTAGGGAAGAAAAAGAATATACACGAGAACGGGAACTTTTATAAAAATGTTCCTCTGCGTTTATCAAAAATTGGGTCTAATCTTCAGTTCTTCTTCTTCCTCATCTTCTTCTCCTCGGCATCCCTCTCGAAAGGCATCCAGTAAACGACTCCCCACGCAAAGGTCATCATAAAGTGCACGAACATGCTCGTCTTCTTCTGCTTCCCCGACTTGAACAACTTGAACTTGATGAAGAATTCGGCGAGGTGCGCGACGAAGGTGAAGATGATGAAGCCGGAGACGAAGGAAGGGAGGTAGCGAGGGGTTCGGAGAAGGTACTGATCGTAAGCAGCTCCAATCTGCCTCGAGAGGAACTCCTCCTCGGTCGGAATCACAATGAAGACCAGGTATGCGACCATGAAGCTCATGGTGAAAACCACGTAGAGACTGTTCAGCGCGATACAGAGGCAGGGGGTGAGCCAGACGGAGCCCATCACGTAAATGGGATTGCGAGAGTATGCAAAGATCCCCGAGGTTGCGATGGCCTTGACCGGCTGGAAATTGGCGGAAGTCTTCACGGACATCAGCTCTGCCTCAGTGGCTTGGATCGTCAAGCCGAACCCGACGAAGCCCGTGAAAAAAACAAGGTATCGAAGCCAGGTCCTGTTCATGAGCGAAGGTAGGATCGTGATCTTCGGCAAGACGAGCTTCAGGAGAATTCCCGACAGCAAACATATCAAAACGAAGATCGGCGGAAAGATAGGGATGTCGCCTGTGTTGTGTGTGTTGGTGTGTGTTGTGTTGGTTAGCGAGGAGAGCGAGAAGAGGCAGCCAGAGCAGAAAAGGACGCCGACGCAATCGCCATTCCATCGCGCAAAACAGTTTGCTCTCTTACTTACCGCCCAGACCGACGCTGAGCTGGTCGGAAGAGGTAGGAGCAGCCTGCAGCACGCTACCCCAGCGTTCTGCAGTCGACACGATGAAAAGCTTAATGATATCCATGGTTTTCAAAGTCAGTTGAAGTCCTGGAAATCCTTCCTTCATTAAAAAGGTGCCATGCGTGTTACCTCGCGTGCGCCACTTTTCGCGCTTTTGGTATGCGGCGCATCTACGTCAATCGTCGCCTTTCAACCATTCACGTTGCGTATCGCCCATCAACAAAGTAACTCTATTGGTATTATTAAGGGCAAGGTCTCCGTCGTGCCCTTGGCGTCCAAGCAGCGGGTCCGTCGAGCACTTGGCGTCAAGCAGCGGTCCGTCGTGCACTTGGCGTCAAGCAGCGGGTTAAGAGGGGGGGCGTCCCCTTCGGTGATGGACCACAGCCAAGCCGCCATCAGTCTCTTTCAGGCGCTGCTTACGCCTAGCACTCTCCTCAGCGGAGCCATTTACGCTTCGATGTTCACCCTGCCATTCAACGCCATTGACACCAACGTCATCTTGCTCGAGAAGAGAGTCTTTGTCCTCCTTTCCGGGTTCTCGCTATGTAGCTCTTTAACGGCGCTCGTGGCCGCAACATCTTCCCTCGTGATGTTGAGGTGAGGCACTGCGAGGACGAAGCCCACCCTCTCTTCGAAGCCCACCCTTTCTTCTCGCTTACGTCATGTGACTCGCTCCACTCATCGCACTCATCGTAGACTGAATCCTCCTCCGTCCAACCACCACAGCCTCCAGTACTACCTCGACCACTGCACGGGAGGTCTGTGGAACATCTGCTTCGTCAACTTCCTCTTCGCGACCTTGGGGTACTTGTCGGTGGTCATAATTCGCGCCTGGAATTTCATCCATTGCGTTACTTTTGCAAGGGCTGTGCTATTCGTGATGTCTAGCTCCGTCTTACTTATGCTCGGAATCATTGAGCGCTCGTTGGCTTTGGCCAGAGATCCTCTGGCCAGGAAGAGGCACGGCTTCCCCATCCTCGGAGAAGAGATTTCTAAGTATTGGAAAAGGCTGCTCGTGGTTTGGTCTAAGGATGAAAAGAACGGCGGCGTTTTCATCGATTACATGAGGATCCTTTTGTTGTCGATGAATATGTGTGGCTTTGTCATCTTGATTCAGGCGGCTAAGATTTTAATCAGCTGATAGGGTATACGGATGAAAACACGAAACACAAAACGGCAGCACAACTTTGCACTGAAAAATCCCCTCATACCTTATTCTCTATCATTTCGGCCTCTTCGCCTCCCGCCTTCTCCTCCTTCTTCTTTTCCATCGCCCTCTTCCTCGCCATCTCTTTGTTCTCATACCCGACTGAATCCTCCCACTGGATCTTGTCCTCGTAAGTAGCGCTGGAGTCTATCAGCCCGCTCGCCTCTTCCATGGCCTTCTTCACGTTGGCAGCGTAGAGCTTGGGGTCCGCCTTTTCGGCGTCGGAGGGGTAGTACACGGGGAGGTACTCCACCTCCATGAAGTTGACGAGCTGGGCCAACGTTCCCAGGATGTGAAACTTAAGGCTGACAGAGCTGAAGGCAAGGTCGAAGTGGCGGTAGGGGTACTTGAAGACACAGGGCACCACGGGAACGCCCGCAACGAAGGCGCCCGATCGGAAGCTGACAATGCTTGTTCCGTTGCTGGTGGTGCCCTCCGGGAACATGCCCACCTTGGAGCCCTGAGTTTTCGTCAGGCGATCCACGATCTGGCCAGTCACGCCCCCTCTGTTCTTCGCGAGCCTGTCAATGAATATCGTATTACAGGCGACAGCAATGCTGCCGAAGATGGGGATGCTCTTTAGGCTACTTTTCCCAACGAAAGAGGGGCAGTAGTTGGCAAAAATAAATCCGACTGCGAGACGTGGTAAGACGGTGTTATGAATTAGAAATAGAATTGGATGCGGTGATGATAGGAGTAATTAAGCGTAGTCGTGTTGAATGACAATAGTAATAGTAATGATAATAAATCGGAGGATCCTTACCTTCCATCCAGCCGCAGTGGTTGCCAATGACGACGTAGCTTTCTCCGTTCTCCGGCAGAGCAAACTTTCCCTTGGAAAGAATCCAGTAAAATCCCATCAGAAAGAGGTTGCCCCTGGCGTATTTAGAGCCAGGGCGGGCGGTTAGATTCCGGTCTCACTTCCCCCCAATTTATATTCCTTCTTATAAACCTAAAACGCTCAAACGTTAATTCATCGCGTTCGCTCACCTCTGCCAGACGTAACCCAACATCTCGAAGATGTACTTACGGCATCCCACAGCCCCGTCCGGTCCGACTCCGACGAGGCATACCGTGATGAGTAAACACATTATTAAATGAAACGGAATGAGGAGGGCAAGGCGGATCGGGACGATTATAGCGAATCCAAGGTACATCTTAAAGCCGGGGAAAGGGGGAAGGTGAAAGGACGTCAATGACGGCGTTAGAAAATTACGAATGAGAGGGGACCGACATTGATCGACGCTGGCGGCATCTGCGTCATGATTACCCTTCCCATTCCTAAATCCTCTGCTCCTTTTACGTGCAAACTTACCTTAACGGTGCCGAAAGGTGTTAAGGGCTCTCTTCCGAAGACTCCCTTATCCGAAGAGGCGTAAGTTCCCATTACATGGCTAGGCTTTGACATGTCTGTCGGGTGTGGTAATTTTTTTGAGGAAGGGTAAGAGTGCAGGCGGTAGGGTTCTTGAAAAAGGCGAGGAGCTGAAAATTTGCTGTGAAAACAGAAGGATCTTTTTTTCAACTCAATAATTGCAGGTGAGAGTGAAGCGTCTGAGGAATTAAAAAATTCTCTTACGTATTTCTTTGAACAAATTCCTCCATTTTTCTTTTATTTTGTTCAACGCCTATCAACAAGTAAAACATCATCCGTCAGGTTTCTCTCTTCTTCAGAACGAAACACCCCGTCGACAACTATCTACTTCTCTCTCTCGTCGAACAACAAATTACTACCATGCTGCCACACTC
>BRXY01000303.1:0-28134 GCA_030267945.1 Triparma strigata | reverse complement strand
CCCCCCCCTCTCCTTCACGATGCTTTCCTTCTCCCAAATTAGCCAGCATAATTTAAGGTCCGGTAGACTCCCAAGAACTCCCGTACATCTGCGTCTCAGTCTTCCCATGAAGCTTCCTCTTCTTAGGGACCTGCCCATCGTACTGGTACTCCCCACCTTCCCTATCACGGAAGTTAACAGGGTCACCTTTGATGTCACTGATACCTACCATAGCAGGTCCTAGTCCAGTAGAACACTCCATGATAACCTTGGGATCGTTGAAGTGAGTGACGGCCTTGACGATGGCGGCTGCGCGAGCGGCTGGGTTCTCGGACTTGAATATACCGGAACCTACGAAGACACCGTCCATGCCTAACTGCATCATTAGGGCTGCGTCGGCTGGGGTAGCGACTCCGCCGGCGGCGAAGTTTACGACGGGGAGTTTACCGGTAGCGGCTACCTGCTTGACGAGGTCGTATGGGGCCTGCATTTCCTTGGCGGCGACGAAGAGCTCGTCTTCGGCCATGACGGTTAGGTGCTTGATCTGACCTTGGACGGTGCGGGCGTGGCGGACGGCTTCGACGATGTTTCCGGTTCCGGCCTGGAGGGAGAAAAGCGAAAACAGGTTTTTTTTTTTTTTTGTTAGGTTGGGCGCCGACGCAATTTCATATTCTGTGAAAATCTCTCTCTCTCTCTCACCTCTCCCTTGGTCCTCAACATAGCTCCTCCCTCGGCGATCCTCCTGAGAGCCTCTCCCAAATTCCTGCACCCGCAAACGAACGGAACGTTAAACTGATTCTTATCGATGTGGTTAGTCTCATCAGCCATAGTCAAGACCTCAGACTCATCGATATAATCGACCTCAAGAGCCTCAAGGATCTGAGCCTCAACAAAATGACCAATACGAGCCTTAGCCATCACAGGGATAGTAACAGCGTTCTTAATCTCCGTGATCATCATGGGGTCGCTCATCCTCGCTACTCCTCCGTCGCGACGGATGTCGGCCGGGATGCGCTCGAGGGCCATTACGGCGCAGGCGCCGGCGGCTTCGGCGATCTTGGCTTGTTCGACGTTCATTACGTCCATGATTACGCCGCCTTTTAGCATGGTGGCGAGGCCCTGGGGGGGGGGGGGGGGGGGGAGGGAAGGGGAAGGGTTAGAAGGTCGATGATGCCGGAGGAGAATGAGAGAACATAACTACTTAGAGGGAACGCAAGGGCGAGAGAGACGGATACAGCGGGGGGGACAGACACACGATAACGAACGCCGGGGGAGCGTAAATGTAGAAGGAGCGCCGCGGGTAAATATTGTTTCTTCCGTTTGGACGCAGACTGAGCCGACTCGTTTCTTCTGTGCAAAGCGCCTTCGGTAATTTGAGATGTCATGTTCGTATTCACGACAGTTATCGTCATGTAGTTTGGCTGTAAATAAATTTAATATCGTGGGTACGAGGACAAATGTTACAGGTGACGCTGTAGGGGCTCAATAAATATGAATGTGATGATGCGACGTCGTTCCGCTCCCCGTCCATCTGCCCTCTCATTTAATTGCTGAAATACGCTGTTACTACTACTACTACCTACTCGTTCTCACCTGCTTGACGAGCGAGGTTCCGACTTCGGGCTTAGCTTCGGCTTTCTTGGCGGCGGGAGGCATATTATGGCAGTTTGGTTGGAAAATGAATGATGCCTCTGATTTTCGGTGGCAGGAAGGCTGGAACATAGTTAAGTCATGACTTCGGCCATGAATTTGAGCCATGAATTCGAATGATGCTGGAGATATACTATTTATATGCGGTCGAAACTCTGCCCGCAGGTGCGTTTATTGCGTCTATTTATTGATAAAAGTGTCAATAGCGTATATTATCAATATATATTATGATGATTTTCTTTCTTCTTCACAAGACCGCTCCCAGATCGGTATCATCAGACTCCATTAAGGCAAACATTTAGGCCTCCGTTAGGCCTCAATTTAGGACACTTTAGACACGTCAACAACATCGAGCCTAAGCCACCTATCAACACAGTGGTTCCTCGCCCTATCATGTAAAACTCCCTCAACATTCCGCACAAACATATCAAAGACTTCCAAAAGAAAGTTACCAAATTAACCCCTCCATCCCCTCCCCCAGTAAACTCGCCGAAGCCTTCGCCCTCTCCTCCGGCCTCTCCGCCTCCTCCTGTGGTTTACTCCCCCCCTCCACCTCTCTAAAAATCTCCCCCAACGCTCTCTCTACTTTACTCCTCCTATATAATATTTCAATCCCTCTTCCTCCTCCACGTTCAATATATGATGTAAGAGGGGGTTTTGATCATGTTATATTATTATGTGATTGTGTTGAATCAGATGATGAGAATTATGTTAAGGGTCTTAGTAAAAGTAATACTTATAGTATATGGACGGTTGTTAAACCGAGGTGAGATGTTGTTAAGATTGTTTTATATAAGCTTTGGATTTTAACTTTTTAACACGGAGGATTAAAGTCATACGGAGAACGGTTTCGAGATTGCTTGTTCGCAAATAAGGGGGGAGATGGAGAAGTTAGGTTGGTTATAATTTCCCCCCCAAAAGGTGAAGTGATGTGGAGGGGGAGTGAGGGATTCAGAAACGAAAAAACAACGAAAAACACAATTAAAACACGAGGACGAATATCTTTTTATTTTTTACAATGGGAATGTTACATGTTGTTGTTTGTTGTTGTTGTTGTGTGTTCAGACTCTATAACCCTTCCTTGTCGCCGCTGCCTTCTTCAAGTCTAGTCAGAGTCATCCTGCTTTTCATGTGTCGTAGAATTACTTCGAAAGTCAAGAACTTTAGGAGCTTGCACTGGTGTAGGTGAAATTGTTGATGGTCGTCTGAGGTCTAGTGTCTGCTGTGCCGGTGTTGATGATGTTGTGGTGGGGGATGAGGATGAGGGGGGTGGAGTGGAGGGGGATCGTTTTGAACGCCTTTGTTTGGATTGACCGATTATTGGATTCTTCGCTGATTCTCCTCCTCCCCCTCCTCCTCCTAGAATGTCATTCCTCGGAATTTTGTTTGCTACGTCCGTCATCTCGACACCTTCGACGCTTTCGTCGAATTCGGCGAATAGTTCGAGCTCGTTCTCCTCGTCGATGTGCGCCAGCAGGTCGTCGATCTTGTCCCGAAGTAGCTTCGGCATTATCTTGTCGACGATGATCCCCTTGAACAACCCTCCTGGATCGACGTTCTCAACGTAGGTGACCCTCATCCCCTCACCCCCACCCAAGTCGTGCAACACCCAGCCCTCGTAGACAACTTCAGCCCGAACTCGCCCTTGCGAATGGCTCTTTTTAAGGCTATAAAGCTCTCCGTCCTCCACGCTCCTCTTCACCAAGTACCAGCTTCCGTCTTCCCCCCTCCCCTCCACACACTCGAGAAGATAGGCTCTGTCGCTGTAAAGTTCCCCCTTCATTTTCCTCGCCGAGTACTCTATCTTCGTGTTCTTGCTCGTCGTCGCGCTCCCGCCGCCGATCTCGTGAATCTCGACGACTCCGTGACGCAAGTCCTTGCTGTCGTTGAGAACCCAACTCTTCAACTTCTCGAAGTCCCACTTCACCACGAACACCGCTCTCGTCTCGTCGATGGCACCGTTTCCCGTACTGCAACGTCTTTCAAAAGTTGCCTTGCTGTAGTCTAAGAATTGTCCCCACTTCTGCGTGTTCGCTACATACAGTTTCCAGCCGCCCTCTTCTGCGCCGCTTTTCGCCACCTTCAGGAAGTGCTTTGCGAACCCTTGTTGGTCTGTAGTCTGCTCTTCGTTCATGCCACGAAGGGTGCCTTCATGGTGATGGTGCGTTCCTAGAATGCTGTTGAATAGGTAGTGGATCGGCTTTGTGAGCTGGGACAGCAATATCATTCCGATGCCGGAACTGTTGATGATAATCAACATGGTGCCGAAGATGATCTCGTTGTAATCGTCCGTCTTGTCTACGTCGACCTTTCTTAACAGGGCCGCAAGCAGCGTTAGGAACAGAAAAACTTGCGTGACGATGGCAAGGTTGTCGTCGCCCTCCTTCTCGAACGGTCTCCAGTGGATGTACAGCGAGCTCGTGATGACGGAAATAAGAAGGCCGACGACTATCTGACTCGCGGTGCCCTGGGCGACGAAAACGAGGACGCCGGACATTCCGAGCCTCCTGGCGCACTCGAAGACCTCAAACCACACTGGTCGTCGATGGGATCTGTCGAGTTGACGGTCTTTGTGGACGGGGACTGGGAGCAAGCTTCCTCGGTGTAGCACTTTACTACGTTGGAGGAGTTGAAGCTGCTCCTCCAGAAACCCTTTTGAAGGGGGAGGTCTTCGATTGTCACGCCTGTGCCAGCACCTTCGCAAAGAGTTCCTTCAGGGCAGGGTTTGCACTGGCCAATTTGTGTGGAGTTGGTGGTGGGAGACTCAAGCACTCGGAAGTCCCCCTTGCTGCAAATGCATGAGAGCGGCGATGAGGCGGGCTGGGAGGACTGGACGGCTCCCTTGATGGCAAACTTGTTGCAGTTGGTGCACGCCTCGAGGGAGATGGACGACTTGTAAAACCCATCGGCGCACGAAACGCAGACGCCGTTCTCCAGCGTCGTCCCTGGCGCACACGTGCAGGCTAACTTATTCGTGAAGGGGTCTATGGTAGAGAGGAATGTGTCTTTGCACTTGCATGTGAAGGCGCCGGCGGCGGAGGTCTGGTAGTCAGGACACTTGGTGCACTCCGAGTTGCTCTCGCCCTATGCGTACTTTCCAGGCTCGCATTCTGAGCAGGCCGGTGAAGCGACTCCTGAAAATTCCCCGGGGGAGCACGAGAGACATTCCGTGTGTCCGTTATTGGCGTACTTTCCCGGTTGGCATGCAAAGCAAGTCGAAGCGCCGGAGATGGAGCTGTGGAAACCTTCGATGTCACAGACCTTCTTGACTCCGCCAACGCAGAAGGAGCCGACCTCACAAATGGCCTCGCCATGGCGTGTAGTTTCCGACCCGCCGATGGAATAGTGGCCCTCGCTTACCGGCTTGACGACGCCAGAGTTGAGAGGGCAATACAAGGCTACGCTTCCGCATGCGATGGGGTTGACAGTCCTTTCTGGGCAGAAGTAGCCAGCCGGGCAGTCGAGCTGCTGTATGTTCCGGCCGCACATATAGAACATACCCCCGAGGCAGGCCCACTGTACTGACCAGCAGAGCAGCTGCAGAGTTGAAGTGTGAGTGCAAAGTCCTCCTTCGTCTACTCCACCAACATCGTCCTCACCTCAAACACGAAGAAGGGCCTTCAGAACCTTCAGGCGAGAATTTTCCAGCACCGCAGTCGAAGCATGGACCTGAACTTCTGTACTTCCCCGCAGAGCACGACAAGTTACAGGTTCTGATGAAGGAGGTGGTGGGAAAGTGTTAGAAACCAATGCGTAGAGCTGCTGGTGTGAGATCTGCAATGTTGCGGATTTCCGCTTCATGAAAATAATTTGTGAAAGGGCAACTTGCAGTGAAGTGAATAATAATTGCGCTTCTCCTCCACCGGGGAGCAATTGTCGACGGGAAGGACTCACCCTAAGTCGAAATTATTTCTCGGGCCATTTATTTCACCAGCCCATAAAGCTTCGGTGGCGCTCAAACTCGAACCCTTTGTCGGATTTCCAGTCCAACTTGGAGGGCATGTAGAGTGGATTGTGACGTCGCCACCGCTGTCTGTGGCGACGTCATTACCGACAAAGGCAGCACTATTATCAGCGAAGGTTGTGGTGTAGATGTTGACAGTGGCCCTTGTATATATGCCCCCTGTATATATGCCCCCTCCTTTACCTGCATAACACGAGGCGAATTTGCAGGTTTGGATGGAAACGAGAGCAGAAGATTCAATATACATCCCACCTCCACCATAACCATTAACATTAGCATCTTTAAAAGTCATGCCAGCAATGGTTAGTGTTTGAGAACTTGTTCCGTATATGAACATTATCCAGCGATTGCCTGCTCCGTCCAGAATACATGAGTGCGGGGAGCTCGAACAAATAAGAGAAAAATAATCGTTGAGTAGAATACACATCACGAGAATCCGAGTAAGGCGTGCCAATGTAGGTTCCTTGTGCGGCGCGTACGATCGCGCCATTGGGGACTATATTATTCTCTGTTGTACAGGGGCAATACTCGGAATCAGCGGCATTACTGATGGCATGAAATAGGGCGTTGTGGTTGTCGACGTCCCTAATGTCCTGCCCCCCGACGACGGCGAGGAAAAGCAAGAGAAGGAAGAGAGGCCTCATCGAAACCTCACTCCAGAGATTCCTGCTGAAACGCGAGGTCCTGAGAGGGGTTTCGACGGCTATTAATTTGTTATAGAGGGTAAGCGGCGAGAATTAAGCGAGTTAGTAAATATCACACCGATCGACTCTGTACCTGAAAAGAAGGGTATTTATGACCAGGTTACAAGTCACACCTTCAAGTTGGGGGGCTTGAAAAGTGGTCAGCGGGTATCTTCATCCCTTTTCAATCCCTTGTAGGTCTTCACGTTGAAATTTACGCGGCTTGGAACAGAGATAAGAGTCAAATGATGATCAGAGGTGATCAGAGGAAAGATCGGTCCAAAATCGGGCAACTTTTTACCCCACTCTGGGAAAATTTCAAGAATTAAAGTTACGAAGTAATTAGTAAGTTAAGCGCCACCCGTGGACCATATGACAACTGTAACAAGCCCAATAAACTCCCATAAGCCTTGAAAGATCCTCAAAAAGTCAATTCCCCAATGAATTCATTATCGACGCCATCAAAGGCAACCAATGTTTATCTCATCCTTTCTAACCAAAATAACGCGCTTCGATACTTTCGACCAATGCCAACCTCAGACATGTCCGTAACATCCTCTGATTTCCTGTCAGCGTTGCCTTCAATCGTATCTGCAATCCCAAAAGATTGGTATGGGACTACGTTTGCTAATTTAGCCCTCAAGTCTAGGAAACCGTGGAGCGAAGAGCTCCTTAAATTGATCCAAGAGAAGAAGAACGGTATCACCAAAGAGGACCTTGACGGTGAGATGGGGAGTACGGCGAGGAGTGATAGTAGCAACCCTTTTCAATCAACTCAAAACCAAATAAACTCACACACACTCGAACCCTCACGCAAAACGCAAACTCAGCCCTAGGCAACGCCGAGGACTACTGGCGAGTCTCCTCCAACATCTCCTGCCTCCTCGAATGCTACTACGCCGTCCTCTACTCCACCACGATCTCGAACATCTTCACGTTCACCTCCTCCCGCATGCCTGCCATAGCCGCCGCCAGGTGCGGCGAAGTCTGCCTCGTAGGCTCCTCCCCCCTCTTCACCAAGGAGCACATGGAAATCATCGAAACCCTAAACCTAAAAATAACTCAGACCACAACCCTCCCCCCCTCAACCTCACCGAACACCATCTACGTCAACTACATCCCTGAAGGGACGGCTGAGAGTCCCCCCCCGTTGTCTGGTGACGGGTACGACGCTACTGTATTTGCGGGGATACTTGTGATTCATAATGATGATAAGATCCCGCCTGCTGACGGTGAGGATATAATTCGAGGTAGCCATCGCATGAATGTTACACTATTTCTGACTCACTCCCTCCCTCCCCACCCAATCCCAAACCCCCCCGTTAACCCCCCACAGTGCTCGTAACACGTAAACGCATGTCCTGCCCCTTCACCACTCCCCTCTGCTCCTCGATCCTGACCTCCCTCTCCGGGGGCCAGCCCGCCCCCGTCGTCGCTTCCGACCCCACCGAATTCCTCACCCACCTCCAGAAAATGTCCGGCTCAACCTGCCCCATCCCTCCCCGCACCTTCGGCGCCGGCCTCCCAGCCCTCTGCTCAATGTGGTCCTCGATGCTGACCCTGGGCTCCGTCGACGTCCTGATGGCCAGCACCGCCTACGGCGGCAGCTCCCAACTGACCGATTTAATGACCCTCCAGAACCCCAACTTCAACAAATACACCTTCGACATCCAAGGCGAAGCCGACTTCGTAGAAAGCGTAAGCCTGACCCTCGACAAGCTCAAGGAATCCGGAACGGGAGAATACGTCGTCATAATGACCGAAATCCCCACCAACCCTGACATGAAAGTCCCCTCCCTTAAAAAATTCATAACCCTCCTTAACTCCTACAAATCATCGACGTCGAAAAACGTCATCCTCCTAGTAGACACAACCTTCGCCCCAGCAAGTTCCGTAATCTCAAAGGTTCAGTCCATCGACCCTGATTTCACATGCATGGCATTCGTAAGCATGTCAAAAAGCGTCAGCCGTGGCTTAACATGCGCCGGCGGTATCGTCGGCAGTCACACAGACTTAAGCTCGAAAGTTATGCAAGCCGTCGTTAAAGTTAGCGATGCTTTAGATAGCGCCGCGACGGTATACCAAGTAAACACAT
The DNA here is from genome assembly GCA_030267945.1 of Triparma strigata. NCBI lineage: Eukaryota > Bolidophyceae > Parmales > Triparmaceae > Triparma > Triparma strigata. The sequence continues at coordinate 19,763 of BRXY01000303.1, read as the reverse complement.
TGGTGGAAAATCATACAGGCGTCGAGCAGAGGAACAGGGACGCTTACAATCTCGCCAAGGAAGTCGGAGAAGTTTTATGCTCACAAGTCAAGAAGTCAACAGGCGTCGATATGCCTTTAGCATTCGTAACCGCTGCCAACGCCTCCGACGGTTTCACAACGAGTACGTTCAGCTTTAACCTCCCCCCCCCTCCTAACGCTTCCGACGAAGATAAGGCCGGTTTGGCGCAGAAATTCGTCGACGTGCTTCAGTTGGACACTGAGCTTTTCAAGCCTTGCGTTTCTTTCGGGCAGGATAATAGGAAGTGCTACGCTACGGTGCCCGCGACTAGTACGCAGGGGGCGATTAAGGAGGAGGATAAGATTAAGCAGGCGAAGGGGGGGGTGCAGCTTACGAGGTTGAGTTTTCCGGTTAGTATGGATGAGAGGGTTAAGGATGTTGTTAGGGAGGCCGTTGGGAGGTTGTACGAGGAGATGCCAGGGAGTGTTTAGACGGAGAAGGGGTTGAGAGGGGGGGGGAGTGAAGAGAGAGGAGATAGATTGGAGGTCGTTTAATAAATACAAACGCCATTCGTCGAATAATTAATTTTACATTTTTGAGTCGTCGAACTTCACCCCCAAGTTTCCTCTCCAGCCTTCGGGCTCCATTGCGGCTATGGTCCTCTTGCACGCCTTCCTCAGGTTATCGTCACCCCCGAAGTTGCTCAGCACCTCCGCCAAAAGGTCGAGGATGCCCTCTTCGTTTGCTTGATAGTGCGCCGGCTCGTTCCTGTACACGAAGTTGTACAACGCAAGGCATCCGTAATGCTGAACCGTAGGATCCTCGGAGCAGAACTTCATCACGTAGGTGACTAGGGGAAGGCCCGAGTCGGCTACGTACTCTCGGTTCGCCTCGTCGCAGCTCATGTTGAAGAGGAACTTGCTCCCGTTGATGGCGAGCTCTCGGGAGTGCCTGCTGACGGACGTCATTGTCACCTTCTTCACTCCGTCGCTGAACCTGCGACGAGCGAAAGCGAGTCGTATGGGAAGTTGTGTTGTCAGCGTTAGAAAGGGTGGGGGGGGGACTTTGCAGTAGCGATGTTGCGCACGGAGAATCCGGAGATGATGGATGTCGATATCGAGGCACAGCCAAATGATAAGTGAGCCTTCTCAGCTCGTCGCTTCGCTCCTCGCACGTCGATATCTCTCTCATGCCTTCTTCTCCTGCTCACCTGATGTAGACCTCGCTCGTTTCTGTCTCGACCATCTTCATCAGCTTGACCACTAAAGGCATCCACTTCTTCTCGTTCATCATGATGCGGTTGGCGTAGTTGTCGCTGAGCGACGCCAGCGCCCCCAGGCTCGCGGATAGGATCGCCATGTTCTCCTTCCAGTCCTCGCAGACTTTCATGATGACGTCCATGGCCCTCTCGCTCTCGGCGCTAGCCACGCCGTCGGCAGTCTCCACGATGGCCATCTTCCCCAGGCTGAGGATCCCGAATAGGATTACATGGCGATTTTCTTTGTAGCTCTCCATGGTGTCCAGGATGCTCATGGCGCCTCTCTCGTAGCTTGCTCTCATGAGCATGTAGGGTTCCGCTGGGACCTCACGAATTACCAGCCCGTCGAGGGCGGAAACGTCCGGCCCGTACAGCTCCACTTCCAGGTCCATCTCCTTGGGGTTCGCGAACGCCTTCCTCCCGTGTTTGTCGAGGACTTCGTGGGAATCTTTCAGCTTCCTGTTGCCCAACGCCCGGGTGACGTTTCGGCCGGGCTTGCCCTTCGTGCGCTTGCAATAAGGCCCCGCGAGGAACTTAAACGGCGGGTGCTTGACGGCGCTGATCTGGAAGCCGAGCTGGTTCTCTAAATTTGCCACCTGGTCGTATCCCTGTGGATCTTCGTTCTCCTTGTATTCCTCTATAGCCCCCTCCTCCTTGCCCTCCTCCTCCTGCTGCTGCAATGTCAACGCGGAGGAGAAGTCCATCTCAGGAAGGTCGTTCTCTGCAGACGCTCCGAGCCCTATTGGCCGGTGCCACTGGCTCTCCCCAGTTCGCTCATTGACGAAAAAGAAGAGGAAATTGTCCTCGTCGTAGTACTTGCTGAACATCATTCTTATCTTGTCTCGGTACTTCTTCGAGTCTCTAACTTGCCTGACGAACGATTGGATCACGACGCAAGCATCCTCCTCGTCCTTGAAAACTCTCCGCCCCCCGCTGCCCTCCTTACCCACCAAGCTGCGAGGATTTTTGGGAGCGAAGCAACGAGTTAGAATAATGCATCAGTGTAGAAGTCTTAGAGACGGACGTCAATATCTCAAAGATTTTTTGGCTTCGTCCTTGCACATTCTCACCTGTCGTGCATCCTGAACATGGCCCTCACTTCGCTCTCGCCCACTCTCATCTCCGATATGCTACTATACACCTCGTTGGGACGCGTCCAGCAGCTGGAATTCCTGTTGACCCCAGAGGCGTCGGCGGCGTCGTTGTCAACGTAGATGCACTCCCCCGTGAAAGGATGGTACAGATAGTTTGACTGCCTATTCTCATCGTAGCAGGAGACATACTGGGGGAGGTGCAGGGGAGGGTGATCTTCCCTTCCGGGCCAGTTGCCGTCGCCGTCGGCGTTGCTCCAGGAGTCTATGTACGCGCTTGATCCTTGGGTCTCCGCCTCGACGGATTCAGCTTTCGCTTCTGAGGACATTATACCAAACAGTCGAGAGGGGTTGGAAAAGTTGAGATTAGAGGTGGAATTTAATACTCTGGAGTTGGCAGGAAACCTATGTCGGGGAAAGGGTAAATCAAAGGCTGCCTAGAACTGGGTTGAGATGAACAGAAAATGCGAATGAAAAACCTTTGTTCAGCATCACTTCCTCAAATATCCATGAATCCTCCATCTGGCTGGCTTTCATCATACACAGTCACAGCGGAGTTCACTAGAAAGGGAAAGAAGTTTATCGCTCTATTTAACCCTCAAACGCCTGCCTGTCAAATGTCGACTCAAACGCCCACTCTGAGCCCGACAACAGCACCGTCCCTCTCCCCCACCTCCCCTCCGTCCCCTGCCCCTTTTGGTTTCAACACCTCCGCACCCACGACGTCGGAGGAGGCCGACTTACACGCAGAATACTCTGCAACAGTTCTGACTGGTGAGTTTGTTGGGTGCAGTGCGTGATTTGGATAATCTCCTTGGTCATGCATTTTGCGCTATGTTTAGATACTAACCTCTTCTATTTCTTCAGAGTATGCTGCGATTCTTTGGACCGTCCTGGCCTTCCTGGCGGTCTGGTACATCAGCTACTATGCGAATAAGGTGAGTGTGTTTCGAGGAGGTTGGGAAGGTTAGGGTTCTCTGTTCTTTCTAACTCGTTTTTTGACTTCGACCCTCGCGCAGTACACCTTCCGCTACCATACGTATATAACTATATTCCTGGCGTACTTCTGTTCTTTCGGTATCATCCTGCTGGCTCCCACTGACGTAGCATTGACGGTTCTGGGGAGAAGGGAGATTTACGACCCTTTGAGGGAGACAAATTACGAAAAGTACAACGATGAGGTGAGCATGTGTGTTGGAGATTTTCTTCGAATCACGCGATTAACCCCTCTACCTCTACTTCTGCCGTCGTGTGCAGATTCTGAGACTGTACAACATCCTTTTCTGGCCTTGTATCGTTTTGGGATCTGTAGTAATGCCGTTCCAAGAGTACTACAACAAGGACGGCCATTTCACCTCCGCGACGCGATTCGTAGGTACCATCAAGCGCATGGCAAGGATGTACTTTTTGGCGGGAATCGCCGGAGGAATTTGTTTGGGTTTGCTCATCGGAAGAGGTGAGGGAGAACGGAAGGACGGAAGGACGGATATACTTAAGAGATCAAGCTCTAACCCAATTTCCCTCGCAGGATACTTCGATAGCCTCGAGGCCGTTAGTGTGACCATCAAGGCGGTCAGTAACACAGGCGGTTTGATTGCCATCGTGCTGCTTTTGGGCTACGGCTTGGTGGAGTTCCCCAGGAGCCTCTGGTCCAGCGCCAACATGGAGCAGCAGCTCGAGTTGAGCCAAGCCGATGCTGCCGTTGAGTACAAGGCGTTCGGAGAGATGAGCCTGAAGTGCAGCATGTCAGTGGCGAACGTCGTGAAGACTCGACAGGCCGCCGAGAAGACGAAGAACCAGAAGCACATTAACGCCTGCAATATGATGATGCTCGACTGCCCGAAAGAGTTCAGAAGCGGGCACGCCGGAACTGCCCTCGCCAACATCAGTATTGATACGCTTGCGAATCTCAGGAGACGGCTGCGACAGGACGCCAGCAACTTCGAGATCTGTAAGAGCAGGCTGGAGAGGATCAAGCTCAGGGCTTACTTTCTCGAGGACATTATTGCCAGTAGGAGGGAGCAGTTGAATAACCCTTCAGCCGAGAAGACCATTTCCTGGAGGTGAGTACGACCCGAACCGATGTGCTTTTAAACACGACTGACGGACGCTCTAACGCCACAAAAAACAAAACCGCAGTTTCGGCGAACCAGCGTCGAGCAAGTTCGTGTTCGACTGGTACCACGAGTATAGGCCCTGGGTGATGCGCATCAGCTCCATCTCCCTCGCCATCATGTCGGTCTCAATCTACTTGGCTTACATTGCAGTCATGCTTGGGTACGAGTCGGGATTCTCCTTCTTCACCTACATCACTCACAACGACGACGCCCACGTCCCCGGCATCACCGTTTTCACCTTGATCACTCTCGTGTACTTCTCCTTCATAATGTTCTGGTCCTTGGCGCAGATGAGGTTGGCTGGCTTGCTAGAGCTCATCAAGGGCGAGACCACCCCCTACAGTCTGAGGTGAGATATGTTAGAATCTCTAGAATTACTATTGGGACAAAATTACATTGTTGCATTATTCTAACTTGTCGCTTCTCTCGTAACAGCTTTAACGCACGAATGTGCTGCCGCCTAGCTCCCCCCCTGGTGTTTAGCTACTTCGGTCTGATCTACGAGAACGGTATCGAGACTGGAGAGTGGCTCGAAGACACTAGGGGAGACGACCTGGTGACGGCCTTCAGTACGCTTTTCGGAGAGATATCCATGATTCCCTTCATCGGAAGCGAATTCAACACCTTCTTCCCCGTCCTCCTCATCGTCCTTTCCGTCATCCAGGTGCGACAGCTAGCAGCGGGTGGTAGCTGGGGGATACCGCAATTCTAACTCGAACTCGATAATGCCAATCTTACGTCGACGCAGGTCTGCAACCTGATCAACCGCCTGCTATGTTTCATTCGCCTTCCGCAGTTCCAATTCGGCACCGAGTTCGTCACCGAGGATCAGATGATGGAGGGGAAGCGCCAGCTACAGAAACACAGGAAACAGATGGAGAGGTCCGCGGCGCGTGGGGCCACCAGGAAGAAGATCGCCGATATGAGGGGCAAGAAGGGCTTCTTCGGCATCTTCAAGTCGAGCCAGGCTTCTTCGGCCAAGGGGGGAATGGGAGATACCGAACTGAGGACGATACCTAAGGAGATTCATGGATGGGTGGAAAAGAAGGTGCGATGAAGTGCGAAGCGACTCAAAAGTAGCGGCGATGACCTCTAACAAAAAGCGACATTGCGCCTCCCTCTTCGCAGGCACCCAAGCAGCTCAAGACGCTCGTGATGAGCGCTTGGGAGAATAGGATGTTCGTGTGCCGAGCCCCGGGTGTTCTCTCGTACTACAACTCGATAAAGACCGATGGCACTCCGAAGGGCACGATCGAGCTCAGAATCGTCATCAATATAAAGCGCCACGCCTACGGCAAAGAGAAGGAGGCCACCCACTTGGATTTGATTCAGAGCGACAGAGTGTTCAAGATGAGGTTTGAAAACGCGACCGAGTGCGAGAGGTGGGAGAAGGCGCTGTTGGACTGGAAGGTGAGCGAGGAGCCAATCGGCGAGCATGGAGTTCACTTTAGTAACTAACTCGAGAACGCAGGATTATGCTCTGGACCACGGCCACGAGTCAGGCAGCAGCGGGGGAGGCATCGACGACGTCGACACTAGTTATGACGAGGGGTTGGATACCGAGAGGTGAGAAGACAGCGCCTAATACGTCGATTCTATTGTCTGACTCGCTCGTGTTCGCAGCGAACAAGGCAGCCCCAGGAGGGCCAGCCCAAGTCCAGAGGACGACACGTCGCGGCTCACGAACTCCGACTCCATGCGTGACAGCTGGGGCGCCGCCCTGGGAAAGTCCTTCAAGAAGAAAAAGTCGCCGCAGAAGAACGAAGATACCCTGACTGCTAGGATCGATCTGAGCAAGAGAAAGAGGGACAGCATAGTGGCCATGAAAACCAGGGCGTCCGCCTACCACAAGACCAACAGTCTTGAGCTCGTAGACAAACCGAAGGAATTGAAGGGCAACCTGCAGACGAAGATGAAAAACGGTCTGTTCTCGTCTTACGCCACCCGCTATTTTGAACTGAATGAGGGCAACGGGCTTTTGTTTTATTACAAGAGCGAAGCCCTGAAGGACCAACCTCCTCTGGGCTGCATTGATTTGCATTTAGTTTTATCTATTGAGGATACTAAGGGCAACCATACTCATCAGAAGGAGGCGACAAAGTTTTATTTGGATTTGGGGGAGGACCACTTCAAAATGAAGGCGAAGAGCAAAGAGGACGCGAAGTTGTGGAAGGAGGGGCTGATGCAGTGGCAGGAGTATTTGTTGTTGCACATGGGAGCAGAGGAGCAGGTGTGATTTGTGTGCGGGGGGTTTGGGTGAAGTAAATGAATCATTTGCTTAAACAAATTCTCTATTTTGTTAAGTTAACTTCAAGATCGACTTGGTGCCTTTCGACCTGCAGAACCTCTTCCCGCACTCTCCTCACTAAATCGAGGTCCACGTCAACATATTTTACAATATTCTTGAAGGAATCGTCCACATCCTCCTCTTCCATTGAGGTGTAGCCGCCCATGTCGAGGAGTACTTGTCCCAAAGGATTGACGACCAATGAATGCCCATATGACTATAAGAGGAGAGGAGCGAAGCGAGGAGGAGCGAAGTGACTCGTTAGAATTGCGATATTGGAAGAAAATATGTATATGTAAGAGAGTTTAGCTCCTCACCTTCCTTCCGTTATCATGCCTTCCAACTTGCGCGGCAGCGACCACCCAGCATTGATTCTCTATCGCCCTCGAACGCAGAAGGACCTCCCAATCCCTCAACCCCGTCTCAACAGTGAACGCCGAAGGATATATCAAGCACGACGAGTTTTTAGAGTGACGGAGGGAAGTCGAGAGGTAAGGGAAACGGAGGTCGTAGCATATTGCGAGGCCGAGGGGGCCGAGGGGGGTCGGAATCGAAGGGGAGAGGGACGTTCCGCCTACCGTTGTTGAGGCTTCGCTCAGCTTCGTCATCTCTGTGTCGATGCTGAAGAGGTGGACTTTCCTATATTTTCCGATCAGGTCGCCCTTATCGTCGATGACTAGGGAAGTGTTCCAGACCCGGGGCTCGTCGGTGTCTGCGTCTACGGCGCCAGATTCGTGCATTGATCCAACGGAGATGTGCAGGCTGTTCCTTTTGGCTATTTCCGATAGGGTTTGGAGGGTCGTACTCTCGAAGGGGGGGGAGGAGGGTGGGGGAGGGATCGGCTCGGCGTTATCGATCGTGGTGCCTTTGGGAGGAAGGAGGGTGGCGACTTCGGGGAGGAAGAGCATGGAACAGTTGTTGGAGGAAGCGGAGGCGGCGAGCTTGAAGATCGTCACGAGGTTTGAGGCTTTGGAGGCGGTGGAGCACAGCTGGGCAACTGCGATCTTGGTGGTGCTTGTTTTGCTTGCCGCGTTCTTGTTGTGTGCGTCGGGGTTTTGTTTGGTGAGAGGATCCGCAGGGAGAGCTGTAGGAGGAGCTGTAGGAGCGGCGGGAGGTGGAGCGGCAGGAGGAGCGGCGGGAGGTTTGGTGGACTGAAATCGATTTGCGAAGCGGTCCTCGACTTCGACGGTGTTTGCGCTCCACTTTGCCCTGGCAGCTGCGTTCCTCTCTTCGTCTGTCATCCCTTGCATGGCTTTGAGACTGTATAAGCGGCTGGGTGACTTTGGAACTCTTGAGGAGACGCGTGAGAGTCGAATGAGCATGTAACTGGTATAATATTCCCTGGCAAATGATTTTTGACAAATTTAAAATGATCCGCTTAATCATACTTGCTCTACTTACTGGTTTATATATATCGACCGGATGGACCATTAAACCAGCACAGCTCTCTCAATGCTCCCGGCGCAGATTTCACTTACACGCCACTACACCAGACTCACCGGCCTCTTCAACCGATCTCGCAAAGATGAAGAGCTCCCTCTTCGCCCTCTGCGCCTCCTGCGACCGAGGCTTCGGCGCTACCACTTCCCAACGTTCCGAAGTATCTTCCCTCCTCACCTCCTTATCCGAATTGTCCCCCACCGTTAACCCTTCCTACGGAGTCGACGATAATCTACCAGACGCTCCGCTTAGAGGCCTCTGGCGACTGGTGTACACGAGCGCGCTTGACGTTCTGTCTTTAGGAGCTAGCCCGATTTCGACCGTTGGCGCAATTTACCAAGGTGAGAGAAACGCCCGTTCGTTGGATATTTTTCCGCATAGATCAGGAGCTAACGAGGGTGTTTTTTTGCAGACGCTCGCGAGTTGCCTACTATCATGAATGTGATTGATCAGCAGCCTCGCGTTCAATCTCTGTTCCCTTCAAATTTTCCGCAGACAGTTCTCAGGAGCGAGGTGACGACCAGGGCTTCGATAAGGACAGATACGAGGGTGGGACTCGAGTTCAAGGCTTTGGGCGTCGCCCCCGTTGAGGTTTTGGGCTTGGACGCTAAGTTCGTGCCGCCGCTGAAACTTAACTTTCCGAAGCTTCCGGATTCGTTCCAGGAGGCGGGGTATTTTGAGATTCTATATCTCGATGAGGATCTGCTGGTCATTGAGCAGGGGCAGGGGGGGTCGGCTGCCGGGGTTTTTGCAGCGACGAGGGTTGATGATATTTCATAATGACAGTGCGTTTTGAATGATAATAAGAATGAATAATAATATTTAAGTAATTCAAAAGTTTTTACTTTTCCTCTTCGCCGCCCATGAGCATCTTCACTTGCTGTACGCTAGACCTTCGCCTTTGCTTCGGGTCGTCGACCCTCCCCTTAGTTTTGTTGTACTTAACTCGCCAGTCGTAGGGAATGTAATTGTTGGGCACATTATCAATCCAAGTGTCCGTGAACCACGCCGGCTTCTCTTCTTCCCACCTGTCCCAGTTTTTGAGCGTCCACGGCTTGATAAGCTCGTCGCCCCATGTTCGATACACGTCGGGGTGATCATTGAGCAACTCGCTCTTGACGTCATCTTGATCTTCTCGAGCGTTCAAGAAGCATTTTCGTCCATAGTCTGAAGCCGTGTCAAAGTTGTAGAACGTGGAGAGGTATTTTCTGTTCATAACTGAAACGAAGGCAATAGCAGAGCTCATCCAGATCGCACTTAAAACACCTAGCACCGTCTGCAATGTTTCTACTTCGAGTTTGAAATCTTCGTCGTAATAATAAGAGTTGTACAGGGCAACTGAAGCGACGCTGCCGGCTAGCGAAATTAGTGATGTTGTTAGAAACCAAAACCCGCCCATTTCGCATGGTCCACGAGCGTGAATGAGCATGGTGAAGTCGACCATGAGTTTTATAGAGAGTCTCTTAGGTGAACGAAGAAATTGATTATAAAGTTAGAATTCGCAGCGGGACAACGATATTATTTTCATTCTCTTCACCTCAAAAATTGCTACTACAAGTCTAATGAGACCCCTCAGGTCGAGGAAATAAAAGAAGTCCTTCCTCACAATCTTGAACAGATAGAAAAGTCCCAAGTCTGCGGCAAGATAGTACATCAGCCAGCGTGTGCTTGTCACTGCAAGCAGCGCGCAAGAAAATGTGCGAATCATAACGTGCGCAAATGAAAGTGACATCATCGACAGGAAACAGATGGCTCGACTCGAAGCCTTGTCGGGAATGTATCCTGATGATCAGAATAGTGTCAGAATTGTGCAGGCAAATCAGCAACGTAGCTAACGATTACTTGTAGCCGATGACTTACCGTATTGGAATGGAATCATCCGTCTCTGCTTCGGCGATGTGTCCCAGTCGTAGCTGATCATGGAAGACGTGAACGCGATAGTGGCGGCAGAAACGAGAATGGACACCATGGCGTCGAAACCCTTTTCTCCAGCGAGAAGTAGAGCGTAAATCTGCACGATAGACGAAGGGATCGCTTCGAAAACTACTTCAACACACTTGCAGTAAGTCATCTCTTGCAGGGGTGAAAAGATCTGATGGTCCTCCATCTCTAAACCCGACCCAACTCTGTACGCATCGAGGGCGGGCTTGAAGCCTACCAATATTGCAAGCACATCTTTTATGAGATGAGACGGCTTCTTCGAGTTATTGGCATATCCAGTAACGATCTGAAAGAACATTGACAGACCAATCAACCACGCATTTATCTTTCCGTAACCTTCCTGCCCCTCGGTGTTGAAGAACTTGACTGTCATGTATAAGTCGGTTATTAAATCGATTGTCGACAGCAACGCTCCTGCGAACACTCTGAACCTCAGGCCGAAGTTGCTCGTAGTCAAGTTGTACTGAGCGACCTCGACGAAAAATAAGCGCATCCACTCGCACTCCTTTTCGAACTCCTCGAGGGCAGAATTCTGAGCGATCCAGTGGTCCACTGCTGCTGGCGCTTCAGTGTTTGAGAGGATAATGGTCGAGAGGCCCTTCGCCAAGTTGATGGCGTCTTTGTCTTTCATATCGCTGAGCGCCGTGTGCACTGTACGGGCAGCCTTGACCTGATTGAGGCTGATTTCGTGCAGCAGCGCCCTGATCCAAGGGTGGCGGGATAAAAGCTCGCGCATCGCCGCCGAGATGTAGAGGAACTCGTCAATTCCGACCTTTCCAAGCTCGGCGCGTTTCTTCCAGCCGCCCCTTTTCCTCGCCGCTTTGATCTGGTTGATGAGTACCTCGCCCAATAGCTTTCCGTCTATTTTTGTAAGGTCTTGCAGTTGGATCGAATAGGCAAAGAAGGCTTGATGGTGAGAGACGATTCTTGAGAAATTGGGTACCAGAAAACCATTTACGACGGCAATGGGAAGTTTCCCTCCAAAATTAAGATGTAGCCCCCACTGCAGCTCTGTAGTTTCGTCGTCTAGCTGCGTCACTAGCATGGCGATTTGAAGCGATGCTCTTATCACCGCCTTTCCATCCTTGTTTTCGACTTTGGGATGCGAGGTTAGGGGGTGGTATGTGACCATGACAGACTTCTCACTCAACCTCTTCCAGACAATTTTTACGATGACTTCTCGGTTGGTAAGGGGCGAAGGAAAGGCGTAGTCCTGTTTGTAGATCATGGAGTGCTTATTCGGGACTTCTAAATATATCTCTTCGTCGCCCAATTGTTCTTTCATTACTCCATACGCCGGGTTCATGCAGTGGTAATGATAGTTGATTAGCCTCGCCGCTACCCAGCTGTGATTTCCACGGAGTGTCAACGTGGACATGGCATATATATCGCCTAGTTTGGCGTTATAGAACCCCCTCATGAACTTCGTCGTTGAGAAAGTGGTCTTGAAGTCCTGAAATGGAATCGCCCCCTTCATATTCAAGCCGGAGATAAGACCGAGCGCAGAGGTGGTCATTTCTTCCTCCTCTTCGGTGTATATTTGCAGTTCATTGTTCATTTGCCGTACTATCTCGCTCTCAATCTCTAGGTCCTTGTTGTATGCCTCAGTGTGCTTTATCGCATCAGGTGAACTCAGAATGCCTAGAGCCGTCGAAGACTGGCTCTCCATAGGCACGATCCTGCTCTTGCTCACCATCAGGGTAACTCTCGAAGGGTTCGAAAGAACCTTGCCCGCAGAAGAGAACTCACTCTTGGTGTTGGAGACGGTGATGATGGCCTGTTTACTTGCATCAGCAATCGCATGTGCAGGGGCCAGTTGTTTCCTTTTATCTTCGAAGGAAGCGAGGTTGTCAGAGGACGTGGCGAAACGAAGATGATCAGAGACGATGTTCCTTAACAACTCGACGTCACCGTCGGATATGCTCTTATTTTGCAATACAAACTGCTCAGCAGTGTGTTCGAGGAAGGATCGGAGTTGTGTTAAGGACAATGTGGGCGTAGTCGTCGGAAGGGGGGATGACATTTTGAGGATCGGGGTTTTGAGGCTTTATTGCGGGGACAGGACTAAAAGAGCTGGAGTAGTTCCGTGTGAGAAGTCGTTTGAGAAGGTTCAGTGCAGTAGGTGCAGTGCAAAGAAAAGCAGGCACAAAATTTTGCACTTGTAAAATTTGCTGTTATAAAAGCAACTGCTGAAACAACCCTGTCTCAAATATTGCCCGTATATAACTTCCAATAAATTCGTCTAAACCGCACCCAATCCCAATTCAAAGACTAAAAGACCCTCTCCCAAAGTCGTACACAATGACGCCCCATATGATCCTAATCCTGTTGTCCCTCCTCCATTCCTCGCTGGGCTCTAGTGACACCTGCGAGAAGATCGACGGAGATTGTCCCGATTCATGCTCAGACGCAGGTAAGCTGCAAAAGCCATTGATAAATTGTTATTCTCCGTCTCTGTCGCCCCACCCCCCCCTGTCTCTGTCGCCCCGCCCCCCTCCCCCCACGCCTCATGAACCGCCACACAAACCTCCCTAACCCCCCCCCCCCCCAAAAAAAAAACGTCCACCACCAACCAGGCTATCTCGGTTCCGAAAACTTCAACGCCATCATCCCCATAACCCCCTTCCACCCGTCCTTCATCCCCCCCTCCCACTCTGCCCAAAAAAGAATAAACGAAAACTCCCCCGTCCAATCAACCTCCAACGTCCTAACAGGCCTCCACACAACCCTCTACTATTTCTGCTGCTACACCCCCTCCGAAAAGTCATCAATCCTTAATTCTTTACATTCAATGTCATGGTCTGGTTTTAACGTATCGTATGACACTTTCGGTTGTAATTTAGACCACGATAACGAGACGATATACTTGCATTCAATGCCTATAGATCAGACTTTGTATTTTAATTTGGCGAGGAGAATTGAGAAGGTTATTGAGGGGACGGGGGCGCATGTTGTGGAGAGGGAAACGCTTTTTCACATGACGTTGGCTAGAGTTGGAGTTGATTATCCTGTTGACGATGTTGTTAAGGAATTTTTGGAGGACGATTTTGAGGTTGGAAGTTTGGAGGTTGATTGGTTTTATATTGATGGGGAAGTTTATAGATCTAACTCAGGTTAAAACAAGTTAAAACAAACCACACATCATTGTTTTTTTTAAAACCCAACAACATAATCAACGTACTTTAATTAGGTTCCCTAACCTGCAAAACCCTCCCATCAACCTCCTCCCCATCCATCCCTTCCTGCGCCTGCTCCGATCAAATTGTCGTTCGTGATGTTAGACAACAGCTTATAAATTCGCAGACAGCAAGATACACACACAGAACGAATCCACCACGTACATACGTTCCGTCCACCACACAAAAGCGCTTCTCAGACGTCCCTTGTCAATTGTCTCCCGGCTCAGCTTTGCTCCAAACGTTTGCTTCTTCTCACCTTCTTCCCCCCGTCCTCCTCAACCATCGTAACGAACGCGAAACCCCGACTGCGGCCCGTCTCGTCTCTGACGATCGAACAGTCCCCCACCTCCCCGAATTTCTGAAATATCTCAGTTAAGTCCTCCTCCTTTATATTGAAAGACAAGTTCCCTACGTAAAGCTTCGATTTTCCAGTGAAATCAGCAGGCCTATTATTCTTCAAATTATTATGCACGCGGTTAATACTCCTCTCCTCGAACTCTATAAATTCGAACCCTTCCTTCAACTCGAAGAACTTCCCGCGAGACTGATACCAGCTGTGAGAGCAGACGGAACATTCGAGGTATTTGCCGCGGGATTTGGGGGGGAGGGAAGCGTCGGAGAAGAGGAAGGAGGCTTGGCAGCGACCGCATTTTACGTAGGAGGAACCGGGGGGGGGGGCGATGAAGGGGGCTGAGAGAGGAGGAATTCGGGAGGAAGAGGGGAATTAGAGAGGGATATTAAGGACATCACATTCGTGGCGTGTTCGGGAACGCGTATCTTGTTGAGCGTTCGAAATCTTCAGTCATCGAACGTCATGAAGCGGTTCATGAAGCTTCTTACCTTTCTCTGTGGTTGGTGTGGTCACGACGTCGGTCTCTGTTTTATCTGGTTCAGAATTTAAAGGAGGGAAAAGAGAAGGGCGAAAGGAAGGGAGAAGGAAGGAGGTGGAGGAAGGGAGGAGGAGGAAGAGGAGGAGGAGGATACGTGACATTGGAGGGTTTTATGGGTTAGTTTTTTTAAGGATTTTGAGTGGTTTTTGAGAGAGTTTTTTTATAAGTGAGTTTTACGCTGATATAACGTTTCACACCGTCGTCTTTCGGTAATCTTAAAATGTAATACAGCTGAAAGTTGCGTCAGGATGAAGATTGAACGAAAATACAAGGAATCGGACGATTAGGAGAAAGAGAGTTTCAGATATGATATTAATGTCTGACAACTGAGCCAATTTATGAGCCAATTTAGCGCGTTAGAGGACGACATTTGTTACGATTCATACGTTGTTTTCTCCGGTCCCTGCACAGTGTTTATTATATTGAAAAAAAGGTCCCGTATGATATTCTAATTGCTGTCTAATTGCTGTCAGTAAAAGCATTCACAAATATAGTGTACTGAACCGGGTACTGATTTCATCTTTGAACGCATCTGAACGTCAAACTTATATCATCGTTTCTTTTTATTCATAAGCGACACACCCTCACCACCCTCACTCACTCACTAACAATCACACAGAACTTTAGAACAAAATGTCATCCCCTCCCACCCCCCCCTCCCCCTCAGCCTTAACAACTGAGCTCCTAAATTTCCCTCCCTCCGCCCCTTTCCCCCCCCACTCTCTCTCCCTAATCCGTTCCCTCCCCTTCAACACTCTCTGCTCCGACTGTTCCTCCCCCGACACCTCCTGGTCCTCCCCCTACCACGGCACTCTCCTCTGCCTAACCTGCTCCGGCCGTCACCGTTCTTTAGGCGTACACGTTAGTTTCGTGAGGAGTTTGACTATGGATGATTGGAGTGTTAGGCAGGTTTTAGGGTTGTTGGAAGGGGGGAATGGACAGTTTAAAGAGTATTGTAGGAGGCAGGGGGTTGAGGGGGAGATTGAGGATGTTTACGGGAGGAAGGCTGTTAGGTATTATAGGGAGGTGAGTAGATATATATATATATATATATATTGCTCGGTTGTTCGACCATTTGTATTTGTTTTTTTCCGATAAACGTTTTCGTTTCTTTTCTAACAACCGGTGTGAAACCCGTTACGTGTGTGTGTGTGTGTGTGTTTTCTGACAGAGCCTTAAAAAGCACGTCGATAACATCCTTAAAAAAGGTCTAGAATCTTACGTCTTCCGCGTCCGTACTTCTCCCGCAACTTCCGCTAAAAAATCATCCTCCTCTACTGAAAAGAAGAAGAAAACACAAAACCCTACCCGTCCTACTTCGACGGTTAAAACCCCACCTAAACTTGATGATATGACTTCTAAAACTTTCACGGTTAAATATCCTCCTTCGACGCCTTTAGGTTTAACCCTCTCATCGTCCTCTCAAAACGTTGAAGGAGGATGTTATCTGACGGTTAGTAGAGTACAACCTTATAGTTATAGTTCGGATAATGGGGTTTTAGTGGGGGATGGAGTTGTTGAGATTGACGGAAGGTGAGATACTTTTTAAAGACATTTATTGATTATTGTCGTATGAGCGGGAGTGTGTTTCGACGGTTTTTGTGTGGAAGAGATTCTAATGCGCGTTTGCCTTTTGATTTTAAATTTTAGGGAGGTTAAAGGTTTAGAAGAAGTTATGAGGATTGTTAAAGGTTGGAAAGTTACCGAAGGGGTTGTTAGATTTAGGAGGGAGGAGAAGGTTGAAGAGTTTAATATAGTCTCTCGTGAAGTAGGTGAGAGTAAATGTAAAAAACTACGGCCTTTTAGTGTATTTCTAACTCTTTAAATAAAACGTTAGAAGTAGAACGCGTTAAAACTCCGACAGCTAACGACGTAATAAACGCGTCCGAAAAAATAGAAGATTACACTCCAACATCTAAAAAAACACCAGAACCTCCTCCTCCCCCCCCTCCCCCCCAACAAATGTACATCAAACAACCCGTAAAAGAAGACTCAAAGAGGTTATACTCCGCTAAATTTCCCGAAGGTGTTCCGATGGGTCTAAGCCTCGAGAAACGTCCCGACGGGAGCGCTGTGGTTATAAAAGTTATACATAACTCTGTAGCGTACCATGGGGGCGTGAGTGTTGGGAGTGTTGTTAAAGGTGTGGGAGGGAGGGAGGGGAGGTATGAGGAGGTTTTGGGGTGGTTGGGGGGGAGGGGGGGGGAGGTTGAGGTTTTTTTTAGGAGGCCATTGGAGGGGATTGGGAACGGGAGAATGAGGTGAGACCTTGCGTTGAAGAGAGGAGGAAGGGGGATGATGAGGTTTTTTTTTTTAGGTTTTAGAAGCGCTAACTCGAATTATGACGGCGACGGACAGTGGAATGGGAGGCGGGGGGAGGAGAATGAGCGGCGGGGGCAACCCGGGAGGGGGGAGAGGGGGAGAAGAAGAAAGACGTCAAAGGTGAGAATGAAGAAACTGTTCGAGCCATGTATATTATTAATTTCAATCTATTCCATCCCTAACTCTTCTATTTAGGGCTAGAGAAGAATCTCACCGCTCAGGCCTAAACCCTCAAAGCAGCTACAACAACAACCAGGCTTTCAACCTAGGTTCCTCCTCAACCTACAACAACCCGAACCCTCCTCCCCCTGTCGCCGCCCCACCTCCTCCGACCAACGAAATCGAAAAGCTAGGCTTATCAGGACCAAGTCGCGCAGGTACTTCAGGCGGTTACTCCACAAAATTCAATTCAGCCTACGGCCCCTCAACCTCCACTTCAACATTACCTTCAAACGCTTTCTCCGTAACCTTTTCTGAGAAACAGCTGGGGTTGACTTTAGAGGAAATTCTTGGGGATAAAATTACGCCTAGCTACGTTAAGAAAATTATTGAGAAGGGACAGGCGGAGAGGTTAGGGGTTAGAGTTGGGGATAGGTGAGTGATAAAAAATAGAACAAGGAATAAATATATTACGACGTAACGGCACCCTGTCAGCTGCTTTGTAATCGTGGGGGCTCACAATCGCCTGCAACATACTTCTAACCATGCTTCTCTTCCGTATTCTTCGTTCAACTTGAATAATAATTTTGTTCTAGAGTATTAAAAGTAAAAGGCAGAGAAGCAGTATGCCACGCTAACGTCGTCGCGGCGTGCAGGTTCTGGGAGGAAGGACTTGAGGTCACCTTCTTGAGAGAGGAGAAGGAGTAAACGAAAGTAAAATAGAATAGAAGCAGCTTTGCAAAATTAAATAAAGCAAGGAGGGCTATTATTTTTAATTTGTAGTTGTGTGGTTTTCGTTGGTTTTCTTTGGGAGGGGGGGAGGAATACAGTGTACAGTGAGTGTGTGTGTGTTTTTATTTCTTTTTTTATTCGAGACCGATGCCGTCGAGTATGTCGAGCCAGTCGCCGTCGTATCTCCACGGTCTCCATTTCTTTTTCGACGGGGAGGTTGACTTAGGGGCAGTCGGGGGAGAGGTTGGGGGGGATAATATTGGAGATGATGATTGGGGGACCGGGAAGGGAGATCTTTGTTGTTGTTGCTGTTGTTGTGGTTGTTGGGAGGGGGGAGTTTCAGGAGGGGTGGAGAGGCTCACGCTGAAGGTTATTGTCATTACGGCAAAGAGCATCATGAGCAGGTACATGGCTGTGAGGAAGGAATTGGAGGAAGGTTTTGGAGGAAGGTTTTGGAGGAAGGTTGTGTCGTCAGTGTTAGAAATGGCGGCGGAGGTGGCGGAGTCTGGCAGCACAACGTCGATATCGAGACAATCAATCAGCTCGCGTTCCTACCTATTTTGATCTTGCTGCTTCGCAGCTCTTCCTTCTCCACATCGATGGGGCCGCCGCCGTAGCTGTAATCAATTTCGTCGGAGATCGAGACTCTCTTGCCTCGTCGAATACCTATTCCCCCGTCGTTGGGGAGTAAATTGGGAGGAGTCTCGGATATTTGGGGAGTCGGGGTGCGCTGGTTTATGAACTTGTTCCCCTGAGTTAGAATCTCGGGCGTTGTGTCCTGGACGAGCCCAAGGAGCGAAGCCCGAGGAGCGAAGCGACGAGTAAGTATAAAAATCAAACTGGGTGGTTATTTACGGTGTGCTATGTTAATGTCTCACCTTCTCCCTGTCAGCCATCATCTGCATCTGCATCTCATCGATGCTGGAGGAAGAAGCCGAGGTGGTCGCCATGCGGCCGGTGGGCGTGGCCTCAGTGACAAGCGGCGAGTGGGCGCCGAACCGGTCATTCTGAAACGAATAGCAGCGGAGAAAGAACGGTTAGAAGACACATTGAAGACACGTTGAAAGCAGTCACGAGCCTCACCTCCTTCTCCCCGGAGGCATCCGAGATGCTCTGTGAGTAGCTCTTGCGCAGTGAAGGGTCGACTGCGGGAGATCCCTTGGAATCCGGTCTGTCGCTCTCGGAGTCGCCGTCCTCGGCCACGTAGTTGTCCGGCATCACCCACTGCGTGACCTCCGTGGTGGGGTTGTAGTAGTAATGCCTTCCGTAGTCAGCGTCCCAATAGGCGTACCATTTCTCAACGTTATCCCCCTCAGAGATGGTGCTCTCCCTCTCTGCACTGCTCAGGATGCTCTTCTTGTCCTCCATGCCCTCCTCGGAGGATGTGGAGCTATCATCGCCCTGGTTGTCAGCTATCGAGGCGAGGAGGATGGCAGACTCGAGCTCTTCGTCGTCGCCGTCAGAGTAAGTCACGTGGTAGAGGCGAGAGCTTCCGACGAGACGCGATCCGTCGACGACGCCGGTGTAAACTCCGAGCGGCCTGAAGGAGGACGGTGTGAGACGAGGACCAGAGAGTATTTGCAAAATTGAAGGGCATGACGCGTTCGAGTCACGGTATTGAGGTTTATAGATATGTAGCGGTGTATTTTAGGCGGGCATGCGCATGGAGAAGCCATAAAATAGATGCAATAAGATTTACATTGGGTTGTAATATTCGAAATGAGTCTAGGGATTGAGCGGACGAAGGAGCCGCTGCCTCCTTACCCGAAGGACCGTTTAACTTTTGTTCCGTTAGGAACAATCTCTTCTAGACTCATGAAGGAAGGCTGGTATTGTTTTTCGTCTGGTATTGAGCGTAACGTCTGATTTTTTGTAGGTGAAAAACCATTCCTTTTTCAGGATTATGACTAAAAAGAAGTAAACCTATAAACGTTCCCAAGAGTTGTAGAACCTCGCATCGCATTTTCATATTGTACTTCAACTACGAGAGTCGTCGTTGTTCCCGAGCGTCCTTTCTAAAACCCCAAATGAAATCTACGACTTAATAGGAATTCCCTGGTTGCACTGAACCAGCGCCGCTGAAGTGCTCGCGCTATCGCGAAGTACGTTGTTTCCTATATTTTCCCCATTTCGCGAAAATCTGCGTTTTGTTGACGTCGTATTGAGGGGAGGGCGAAGGTGAAGGATATAGTCTGTAGTAGGGGTATGGTATCGTGTGGGGGTCAATGTCTCAGTAGGGGTTAGATCTCGGTAGGGGTCAGATCTCGGTAGGGGTCAGATCTCTGTTAGGGTTAGGGTTAGGGTTAGGGTTAGGGTTAGGGTTAGGGTTAGGGTTAGGGTTAGGGTT
>BRXY01000302.1:24688-88439 GCA_030267945.1 Triparma strigata | reverse complement strand
CTAACCCTAACCCTAACCCTAACCCTAACCCTAACCCTAACCCTAACCCTAACCCTAACCCTAACCCTAATGAGAGATGAAGATCCCTGACTCGCTTCAATATTTCTGTGATGATGTCTTCCTCAGATGCTCTATGCTATTTCCCTTCGACGTTGATGTTAGCTATGCAGGGATGTTAAGCCATGATGTATCCTAGCTAGTCGGCTACCTCCGCTAGTCGGCTATCTCCGCTATTCCCCCTTATGAGTTTTTGTATGTTTCATCAAAAATAAAGAACGTCTGACTATCTTTTTTTAACAATAATTGAAACGTCAGCGCTCACTTTACTCGTCGTCTCTTCGCTGAGAAGTAAACGCTCCCTCTCGTCACACTTTCTTCGCCGCGGGCGAAGGGTTAGAAGCGAAAAGTTTCGTATTCCTCGACGCCTCCTCCTCTATACTAATCTCGTCTAAGCTCTTCTTATTAAGCATCCCCTCCTCAACATCGTCGTCCCTCAGAGCCCATAGCCACGGGTCCTGCGCCGCCCTCCTCCTCTCGAGGAAGCTCCTCTTCTTCAAATCGTCGTATATGAACTTGCCCCTGAACGAGCCCGCAGGCTTCTTGTTGTCCACGACCTTCCCCGTCTTGTTGTCGATGTCATAGTAGAAGGGTACGGCAGTCGGAATGTTGACGTCCTCTATAGCCGATACTTCTATAGAGTCTAGGTGCATCAGAAGAGCGCGGAGAGTGTTTGCATGAGCGACGACTGCGTTTTGTTTTGTTTTTGTTAGACAAAACCTACTTGAAAAAACAAATTGAATTCTTCATCCCCTTCCTCACCTAAAACGCAGTCCCCCTCCTCCCCCTCCTCCCCCCCCGTACACGACTCCTTAACAATCGTATCCTCCCATACCGCCACGACCCTCTTCTGCGTGTCCTCCAAAGACTCTCCCTTTGTGATCCCTCCGTCTGCCTTGAGCTTCCTGTACCGCAGGTCGTTCTCTATCATGTCGTAGTGAGGGTGACCTGGTTCCATCTCAGGAGGACGAGCGAAGAACGAACGCCTGAATCGTATTGATCGTGTAAGCCTTGGGGTGAATAGTCAGTCGCAAAGGCATACACCGACATTTAATCTCACCTCCACTTCATGACCTTCTCCCTTCCTAGGCGTTCGCCAGTCCTCTCCTTCGACAGTCCTTGAAGAGCTCCGTAATGCCTCTCATTCAGCCTGCAATGAGTACGGAGCTCATCGTTAGACCTTCGACCCACGACCACTCGTCCCTTAAAATACTTCCCTCACCTCCAATCCTTGACCATATCAACCCACCCTACCCCCGCGCTCTCCAAACTCCTAAAAGCCGTGCTAATACTCCTACTCAAAACGCTCGTATAACAAACCTTAAACCTAACTCCACAGCTCAAAAATACCTGCCCCGCCTCCGTCGCTTCCACCACCCCCCTTGGGGTCAGAGCCACGTCGCACCAGCCTGTGAATATGTTTGCGGTGTTGAATTCTGATTCACCGTGACGCATTAATATTACGCGGGTTGTTGAGGGGGGAGAGGGGGGGAGGTAGCTTGAGTCGTTTGGTTGGGGGGTACTATGAAGAGTCGATGTAGTGGATAGTTGTCTAGGCTTGTATGATGACAGGGGGGTTGGTGATGGACGTGATTTGAAGGTTGATTTGAAGATATTTAAGTTGCGTAACTCTACATTTGGAGAGAAGGAAGCGCTGCGACGGCACAAATACGTTAATATCATGGAGGCTAGGAGGAGAGGCGAACTTCTCATGCCCGAGTGTTGTTTTTTTGGTCTTTTGTTTTTCAGTCATTTGGCACAAAGTTGGACCTTTCCCGCTTTTGTCATCGTTCACGCGTTGACCGTCGGTTCTACAGATCACTCGTATCTTTTGCCAACATGACTAGTGTTGGTGGTGGTGGTAGAATTGGTGGCTCAAGTATAAATAAAGTAGAAAGGGATTACATAGTCAACGGTCAGAAATGCCTCCACTACTCGGTGAGTTATCTCAATTACTTATTACTCATCCTCATTCCTTTGTAGCATCCTTTGTAT
This sequence comes from Triparma strigata, assembly GCA_030267945.1. NCBI lineage: Eukaryota > Bolidophyceae > Parmales > Triparmaceae > Triparma > Triparma strigata. The sequence continues at coordinate 86,387 of BRXY01000302.1, read as the reverse complement.
CCCGTGTAGCTTGATATAGAGCACGAAACGAACGTACGACAAGTAAAATAGTTGACGAGAATCAGCACTGAGAATCAGTACTACACAAAGTACTACTAATACTCAAATAAAACCAACTCAAAACATAATCAAGTAAAAAAACTCACACCCAAATAACCCCCTAGTACATCGCCTTAATCTTCGGTACTCTCTCCAAAACCCTCACGAACGCCGGCCAATCCCCCTGCATAGGCGTGATAATCCCTTCGATCCAAACCGACCTGAACCTTACCCTCTCTAAAATAACCGGACTATACTTAGTCGCTACAACGACTAGTGCGGGCTGTTTACCTTTTTGTGGGAGTATCATAAAAAGGTTGGGGATACGTGTTTTCGTGGCCACGGTGTCGATTTGTTTGGCTGGCTTTTGTTTTTTTATAGCGGAGGTTGAGAATGAAATTGGGTTACTTTTTTGCTTTTTCGGATTGAGGTTCTTTGGGCAAGGTAAAAAGACACTTAACAACCTAATGAATAACAACTCATTAATAAATTCCTAACACCTCCGTCAACACGCTCAGGTAACTTATTCAACATTTCGATCGTCTACATAAACAATTGGTGGTGCGAGTCCAGAGGCACTGCAATGGGAATCGCCGGCGCCTTAGTCTCCGCCTTCCTGTTAGGCCTTACACCAATAATAATGATGAATTTAATAAAATCCTCAGGCTGGAGAGGCTGTTATAGATACTTGGGCGCGGCTGAAATAGCTGGCGCTGCGGTAGCTTTCGCGATCTGGAGGGAGGGGCCTGAAAAGTACGGCGTTCTACCTGACGGAAAGTGGGAGGACGACGGAAAAAATAAAGGCGTCATGAAACACAAGAACTCGAACCTCAACATTCAACAACCCACAGACCCAGACAGGCCCCCTCCCAAACTAACCGACCCTACCTTCCTAACTTACATCCTCTCCGACCTTCTAATCGCCTTAACCGGCACAGCTTTCTACTTCAACCTCCAACAGATTTTCTCCGACTCCCCTTCAATCTCCCCCTCAATAATAACCCTAATCTACCCCATAATGGCTTTCATAGGCATAGCCGGCCGCATAATATCCGGCCGACTAATCGACATATACTCCCACAGGACTGTGTTCCTAAGCGCGTTAATTTCCAATGCCGTCGCTCTGTTTCTAATACCTTCGATGAATATGTCGACTGTTTTTATAGCCGCACCGTTAATGGGTTATGGTATGTCGGCGAGCGGCAATATTAGAGGTACAGTTCACGCGTCTTACTACGGTAGGGCTAATTTGCCAAGGCTGCAGAGCGTCGCGAGCTCCGCAACGGTCCTGGGGAGCGCCCTGGGTCCGTTTCCGTTTGGAGTTTGTAGGGATTTTACGGGGAGGTTCGATGCAGCGATGTTTGTGGGGGGCGCTGCCAGCTTGGTAGCTGCTTGGGCGGTTTTTAAATGGGGCGGAAAACCGGGCGCTGGAAAGGGGGGAGAAGGGACCTACGAGCTTGTTAATTTCGATGGGGGGGGCGATGACGACGGTGTTGATGTTGATGCTGATGATGAGAATACAATTTGAAACGAAGTTTTTTTGTGCTGAATGTAAAGATTTTATAGCATTTATCATAATTTTACTCTATGCTCTCTGTGACACTGCTGCTCTCCATAATTTTATATCGCCCTCCGACCCAAGCAGGCTCTGCTGCACTCGCTCCGAGCCTAACTAAAATTCTTGACGACGCCCCCATGCCGTCACCCTGTTCGAAAACACATCTTTCGCCCCACTTCATCGCTCCAGCTCTCCCGAGCACTCCCGCTAGCGCGCAGTTTGACGTTCCTGTGGCGCTCTCCTCGTTGATTCCGAACCGGGGAGCGAAGTTGCGGACCTTCCAACAATTTTTGGGGGTTCGTACGCAAACGTGCACGCCCACTGCGTCAAGGTCCTTGCTTAGAGAACTCATCAGGCGGAAGTCGGGGGCGAGGGAGTCGAGGGTTTCTTCGTGCTTCAGCGCCACCATGATGTCCCACAATCCGGTAGAGGCGAGGCAGGGTAAAAATAGAGCGTCATCGAGGTCTTCCTCTGCAACGAACGGAGCGACGAATTAGTATGAAGTATCGGCGATGGCGGCACTTCGCTCCTCGATAGTATATCGATGACATATTCCCATCTCGTCGCTTCGCTCCTCACTGCCGCATCGCGCCACTCACCCTTCACCCTCAAGCACTCAAGGAGCCTCTTCAACGAGTCTTCCTCTAGCGCCGCCACCCTAACAGGAAGCTGAGACATGAAGACCTCCTGCCCAACTATCTCGAACCTGACTTCACCGCACTGTAAATTCAATGCGCCTTCGATCATACCTCCATTGTCAGCAACAGGTGCAGGCAGCAGCCCCTCCTTGAGCAAAAGACCTAAACATGCTACGGTAGCATGACCGCAGACGTCCACCTGTTCCACAGGAGTGTAATAATTGAGGGAAATCCTCAGCGGGTTTGTCTCGATTGAATCAACAAAGCAGGTTTCGCTGTACCCAATTGCGTGGGCGACGGCGACGCGGGAGGCGGGGGGGACGGTCTTTGCTATTTCAGGGAGAACCACACCCGCTGGATTGCCTCCGTCGTGGCCGGCGGTGAAGCCGTTCACCTTCGTGAAGGGGACGATCTGATTGCTCTTCTGCGCCTCCTGCATTTCCTCGAGAGTCCTCGGCACTTCAAAAATAGCCGCCTGAACCTCCTCTACTGCCCCCTCAGTCCTGTAGAATATCAAACTGAACCTGCGACGAGCGGAGCGAGCCGAGGAGCGACGAGTTAGAATAGCTCCACTCGCAACAGGCAAAGTACTCCCTCACCTCTCCTCCCCATCCCACTCGTTGACCCAATGCGGGAACCTCCCGTCGACCTTTCCAAACCTCTCCCTCGTACACACATCCGCCACCACCCTCGCCGTGACCTCCACCCTGATCCCCCCGCCCCTGAATCTCCCCAAGCTAAGCCCGTAAAACGGCCCGCTGTTCTGCCTATCGATGTGCGGGCTGCCCTTAAAATTATGCGTCACGGCAATCGCCGTAAAATCGAACCCAGGATCGTGCTCGTACATCGCCTCCTCCGCCTCCCTCCAAAGCTCAGTATATTCGCCCAGCTTCTTCGCCGCGCTGGACTTGTTCCTGCTGCTGACGTGTTCCACCTTCGTTAGGATCATGTAATTTTCAGCCTTGACTGATTTTCTCTCTTCGTTACCGTTCTTGAAACTAGAACTCCAACCTCGGAGCAGCCCAAGCAGCCTTGAACACCGACCAGGGTCAACCTTCCTCTCGCTTTCAACGTATACGATCTCGCGTGGCCCTTCTCTGTCGTACGCTTTAATAAGCTCTTCCATAACCTGTTCCCTCTCGTATTCCAACCCCATAAGCTTCCCTTTGAACTCCGTAACCAACCTCCTCCTCAACCCAGCCGTATTCCACGGCTCAAGCTGACTCCTCAAATGACCTTCGTCCCTCTCCCCCCACCCCTCCCCCTCTTCTCCGAAATTATTCACAGTCACGAGGACGGTACCTCTACAGCATTCTTTCAATTTATCGTGTATTCTAACAGTGTTTACCTTGTTGTTGTAACGTAAATCCAAAGTTTTAAGACTTAAATTTGACCAATGAGGGATCAACAAAGCCTTTGAACTACACCTCAACATGTTATGAGTAAGGTCTAAAATCTCCAAGTTTTTACATGAAAGAATTTCCGGATCTAGTTCTATGAAGATGTTGCGGGATAGGTTTAAAGACTTGAGGGATGATAGACGGGATATACCTGTGAGATTTGACACGTAGTTCGAGGATAAATCGAGGGATGTTAGGGAGGTTATGACAATAGGGATAGATGTAAGGCCCTTGTTAACGTAAGGGCCTGAGAGGGGGGAGAATATCATGCTCCCGTGGCAGTCCTCGAGGACGGAGGGACGGGACGAAGAACCAGTGTGCTTTTTACGGAGGGCGGACTCGAGGGTTTCGAGGTAATGGATCACGGGGGAGGAGAGCTGGGAGGGGAGGGGGGGGGACCAGACGGAACGGTGGGCTGCTCGGGGTGGAATCACGCCGGTAGAACGGGTTATATTGGCACGGGAGGATTTAGAACCTATGGGATTTGATCCATTATTATTATTTGATGATGTCGTGGCCGTTGAAGAAGGGTTCGATGATGCGGCGGATGCGGACTTCTTGGCTAGTTTGCGAAGGTGACGCTTCAGAGCGTTCTTGGACATGGGAGGAGGAGTGCCATCGGGAGGATGGTCAACTACAGCAGAAATTGCAGCAGATACTGCAGCAGGCACTGCAGCAGGCACTGCAAGTGCAGACATGCTGTCGGTCTAATAATAGAAATCAATTGCGAGGCTGACCGTCGACGTATGAGGTAAGGAGCGAGTGGAGGGAGGGGGCGGTTTTGCGTTAGTTGATGTCGTTCGTTATTTGCGAGGGAACTATAGCGCAATCTCGGCGGCCCTGCAACAAGCAGAGCAGGAGCAGTGCATTGCTGACTGATATTGTCGGTGGGAGGTTTTGATATGTTCACTATTCTTCGTATTTTGCGAACCGTGGCAGAGAAACGACATTGGTTGCACTCAAAGGTCTACATTTCGCCCGCCGGGAGCATTTTCGACGTCACATTAGAAACAAAATGTTGGCTTATGGGGTCGGGCCCCCACGGATGGCCAATTGTTCAGGACCTTGCGGAGGTGGACGTTCATGAGTCATAGTCTATCGGAGGTGTAAGGGAGTCCTCGCAGGTCGGAAACGGGGATCGGTGCGCTGGGGTAAATGGTAAACTAACCAATTTGGCCTTTTTTCTGCAACTTTGTTGGCCTGGAAAGTGAATGCCTTAAAGAAAACGTTTGAAGACGCCAAGGTGAGCACTGTCACTGAACGATGCATCTACCATGTCGCTGTATAGCTGCCTGGATCGCAAGACTGTCACTTATCGCCTTTCTTTTGGCTTTATATTGCCCATTTAAGCCATTGCCCCCATGGTCACTCGTTGTAGCAGTGGAGCAGCTCGTGCCTCTACCCTACTCTACTGCTGCAGTGCCTCTAATGTAGTGCATTATGAGAGCCTGAGTGAGTGTCCTACAGTTCCTAACAGTCTCGTCGTGTCGTCACGCTCTTGTTATAGTGTATTTATAACAAGAGCTAGTGTGTTTTACCTCAGCATTGAACTGCCCGTGCATGATTGCCTTGCTAACTCTGATATTTGTCGTCGCGCTGCAGACACAGTACTGCTACTACTCGCCACGATGCTAAGCGGTCTCAAATTCGGCTCAAAGAAGCGTAAAGATCCTCCAACATCCTCATCTTCCTCTTCAAATGATGACCAACCTCCCAAGTCAAAGTACGCCTCTTCGGGAACCTTGAAGCTCCCTACCGGCGGCCTGTACGACCCTAAGGCTCCCAAGGCTCCTCCTAAATCAGCTGCGCCCAAATCTGACAACCTCGCGGCCCTTCAAGCTCTCAAGGGCAACCTCAACGACCCCTCCGCCGTCCCCACCGCTTCCTCCGCCTCCTCCTCCTCCTCTCAGTCAACGTTCCTTAACCTCCGCGCCCGCCCCGCCGCCGCCTCCCAAGACCTCCGCACCTCCACCATCCGTCGCGGCACCCTAAAAAAATCCGACCACCAAAAGGAATTCTCCCTCGGCGGCACTGCCCTCCACACTTCCTCCGTCCCCTCCTCCTCCAAGACCCTCCAGGACCTCATAGACGAGGAGAAAACAGCTAAATCAATCGACGAGATATTCGTCCGTAACCTCTCCCGCGCCGGTTCCCGTTACAAAGGTACAGACGGCGTCCTCTCTTCAAAACCTGGCGACGCGGCGGGCGGCTTCGACGAAGAACATCAAATCGACATGACTATGTTCACTGACAAAAAGGACCGCGTAACTGACTTGAAAAAATGGGAGATCGAACGGCAGGAATCCATCAACGCGTCCAAGGCGATGAGTAAAGTTGAGAGTCGTTGTTGGTGGTGGTTGGGTTCTAATAATTTCTCTGAACGTCAATTAATCAAAGCTACGGAACACCTTACACTCGTTAAAACTCCAGGCGCAAAGTCGATCGTCCGAGGACAAACTTACATCGTCCCTATATCCCATTCTTCTTCTTTCATAGAATGCGGTTCGGAAGTATACGGTGAGCTTTCATCTTACAAAAAATCTTTGACTGAACTTTGGTCATCTCAAGGTAAATCATGCGTTTTCTTAGAGACTGCTTTACTGAGGAAAGGTGGAATATGGCAGACTAAAATAGAAGCCGTGCCCGTTAAATGCTCAGATTATAGAATGTACTTCAAGTCTAGTTTGAGGGAGTTGCTTGATGAAGATGAGTTTGGGAACGTTTCTAATAAGATAATTGATTTGGGGAAGAATAAAGGGGGAGTGAGGAACGCTGTTCCGCAAGGGTTCAGCTATTTCACGGCGAGCTGGATGGAGAAGGGGAAGGAGGAGGGGTACGCTATTATGGTCGAAGACGATTTAGGATTCGAGAAGGACTTCGGACTCGACGTCATCAGCGGGATGGAGGATGTGGAGAAACTCAAGTTCAACAGGAAGAAGGCTGACAGGGAAATGGACGAAATGGACGTGGAGGAATTCAAGGGCTACTGGGCGAAGGTCGATCCCTTTATTTGAATTTTCCCACAACAAAAAATGCTGTATTTATCCTTTTTTTTTCGTCCCCGGCACACCGCGCGCTCTAAAGCTTCTTCGCCTCCTCCTTAATCCTCTTCTCAATCCTCTCCCCAATCTTCGGCACCCTCCCCAGCCACCCCTTCAATATCCCATCCCCACACTCCTCATACATCTTCTGCGCCTTCCCCTGATCCGTCACCCCCTTATCCCTAACCTTATCCTCACACGAAACCATCTCCCTCTGAATCCTCGACTGCATCTCCCCCAATTCACCTTGAACGACCTGAGAGCAAACCTGGTTTATCATCTGACACCTTTGGACGCAGGAGTCGAGGGATTGGGCGGAGGTGTCGGAGGAGTCGAAGCAGGAGGCGGAGCAGAGGTAAGACTTCTTTTGGAGGGGACGGATCACGCGGGTTGAGAGGGATTGGAGGGTGCTGTCAACGGTGGATTGGAGCTGGAGCTGGATGGATTGGGACATTGTGGTGGTACTGATATGTAGTAGTTTTTGTAGTACTGTGAGGAGTCGTCGCAAGGGTTAGTAAGGATTTGGCACAGGAAAGGCGAGCGAGCACTACAGGAGCGACATCGGACAGCACATTTACGAGCTGTCTCAACTGGCTCACACTCTCCGGCGAGAGTTGCGACGCAGGACTGGTACAGCTCCAAACCCAATTTGCCACCAAGGAAAGGGCGAGCGAGCTCTACAGGATCAACGTCCGTGGTACAACGTTGCCCTACATCAGGAACGTACGAAGAGGAATCCGCTTGGACGCAAAATGCACGATCTTAAGAGGAATGAAGCTATAGCTTCAACCCATCTTCCACGTCCACAAACACTTGTCTAGTGTCTCGGCATAAAAGGCGAGCTGGCGACCACAGAAACGACCGTAGCGTCGCACCATGCACTCCCTGTCTATGGCGACCAGGCTCAGTGGTGCTGTGTTAACGGTCTTCAGCTTTTAATACTATTAAGTTGAACGATTGAAACGATTAAAGATACGATCGATTACAAAGCATGTAAGTGAAGGGTGGCGGGAATTTAATGGACGTTTAAAATCACTATTTAGGCTACTCCACCTCCTCTTGTTTATAGCGAGGAGAAGGGAAAGTCCTGCGAAAGAAATAGCCGACTTTCTCATTCATTATTTAACGATATGTCAAAGAGGACGTCTGGAGATTTTTCGAGTACCATTGAGGTTCCAGATCCGAACAATTTAGAGAGCGGAGACGACGAGGAGGAAGTATTTGAAGGTTCAGAGTTGGATTCCGCTGTCGACGATACCCCAGCCATCGGAGGTGATGATTTCATGCATACAGACGACTTCAGGCGACTATTTGTTGGTTTCGTTATGGTTGACACTTTAGTTACGATGCGGTGGCTTGATAGGAAATGGCACAAGGTAGTTGAGAAGATGCTGACTGAGTTGGAAGATGAGCCTTTCGGCGAGATTATTGTTCATGGAGGGAATGATATAGATATTTATGAAGCTGAATCTGCTATGAGGATGGACAGGATGGAGCAAGTGACGAAGGTCGTCTTCCTTCTGAATGTTACGAAGGTCGGAGATGATGCCTGCAGGTTCGCCTCCATTTTCGTCGCTGTAGACATCCCCGAAGGCATTACAAGTATCGGTATTGGTTCCTTCCAAGACTGCACTAGTTTGGAAGACATAAAGTTCCCAAAGTCGTTAACGAATATTGGTAGCTACTCCTTCTGGAATTGCTCCAGTCTAGAACAGGTCAATCTCCTTCATACGAACGTTAAAGAATTGGGTAAAAAAAGCCTTCGGAGGTTGCACAAGTTTAGGAGAGATGAAGGTCCCGGACTCACTTCAAAAACTTGGTTACAATGTCTTCCACAACTGCTCTGAGTTAGTCCCCTCAACCATAGACGTAGATAACAAAAACGCGGTAGTCACCTACCTCCGCTCTATACAATAATAACCGCATTGAAATTGTTTTCATCAAACACAAAAAATACAACATTTTCTAGCTATCATACACATACACACCCGCACACACAATCATTACACACACGCGCCAACCCCCTCCTTTTTACGACCTTGTCCCGTATTTTTCACGGTAGAAGGCAACCCTCTCCTGAAATCCTCTGACCCCCCCTGCGGCCACGTCCTCCTCCACGGCTTCCACTCCCAGCCCTTCGCCGCTGTCGTCCTTCTTCGTCGGCGAAATGCTGTCCTTCACCGTTTGAACTAGGTCCCCCTTGACCTCCTTCCACCCCTGCTTCATCGAGTCGCTGATGTTGCCCCTGACGGCCGCCAGGTCGTCCTCCACCCTCTCGACCTCGTCCCTCAAGTCCTTCAGTATCCTCTCCGTCTCCTCGTTCCTGGCCGTGAGGACCTTCTCGTTCTCGTACCTCATCCTCTCGAGGCGGGAGACGAAGTCGTCGTACTTCTCGTCGACCTTGTAGTCTATCTGCTTGTGGACCTTTCCAAGCTCCGTCTCGAAGTCGGATACCCTCTCCTCCCTAACCCAGTTGATCCACTGATACCAGGAAACGACGAGCTAAGACGATGCGCGTGGCGTTAGAAAGTATTGGGGAGGTATCATATCATACTGTCGTCGTTAGCCCTCCTCTCCTCACCTTTGTCTTGACCATCCTCACCACTACCCTCCTCAAGACCCTCATCGCGATGAGCCTTCTAGTCGCCGCGTCCCTCCAGAAGTGGAAGTAGGAGTTTCGCTTGTAGATGGCCCAGCGGTGGCAGACGCGGGAAAATATCTCGCAGCCGAGCTTCTGGCTGGCCGTCAAGCTGGACTGTTTTAAGTCCGACGGGCTTGCGACCTGAGGGCCCCTCGTGACTCGGGAGAGGAGGGCGGAGATGTTCGACACGTGCTTGCGGGAGCTCTCCTTCGTCCTCTCGATGGTCTTGGCCGCGGACCGCTCGATGCCCGGGCTGTACCAGTCCGAAGCTTGAGGTGGAGGTGGCGGAGGTGCGGAGGGCGGTGGGTGCTTTGTTGCGGTGTGTCTCTGGCTGAATTCAAGAGTCGACCACTCGACGTCGGGGCCGATTATCGAATAGTCGTTGACGGAATGGTTGCGGGTGCTTGTCGCGGCGGCGCCCTGAGCTGCGCGAGCACTCAGAGGAGTAAAAGGTGGGGGCAGGCCCGTCGTGTGACCGACAGAGATGCTTGACGATGACGACAGGGGGAACTTTCCGACGCTCGGATCCATCCATCTTCCCCTGGTGTAGTCGTAGGTGCTCCTCGCCGCCTTCTCCATCTCTTCGATCCTCTGCGTCTTCATCTTCAAGAGTCCCTGCATGGCCGAAATGCGCTCCTCAAAGTTGCGAGTCAGCTTGTTCGTCTCCGTTGCGGACCTCTGCTCCGACATGAAGAGCTGCTTGCTGAATTTCTCCTCCATCCCTATCCTCTCCTTCTCGGCCTTGTTGACGATCTCCGTTATCCGCGCCTCCGTCTCCCTCTTCAAGATCTCCCTGCCCTCCTCGAAGACTCTCTGCTCTCCCACCAGCACCTTCCTTATGTTCTGCACCTGCATGTTGCAGTCCTCCTTCAGATCGTTCATCTGGGCTTCGTAGCCGACCCTGAGCTCGTCCTTCATGACGCGGGTCTTCTCGTCACCCGTACTCTCGAGCTCGATGATCAGGTCGCGGTGTTGGTTCTTGAGGCGCTCCACCACCAAGTCGCTCTCCTCCCTGGCCTGGCGTCCCTTCACGTCCATGAGATCCCTTAGCCGCTTCACCTCATCGTTGTGCCTCGCCTCCGCCTCCTGCATCCGCTCCATCGTGTGCAGGCTGGAATCCCTTTCCACCTTCGCCACGATGCGCTGCGCATCTTGGGTGCTCCTCTCGAGCCGATCTTCCCAAGTCTTGACGAGCTTGGAAATCTCGAGGTCGTGCGTCTCCTTCATCCCGCGAACCCTCTCGTCGGCCATGGCCATCGCCCTTGTGTTGGCACGCTCTTGGGCCACCTCCAAGGAGAGTATCGCCTCTTCCCTGAAGAACTCGGACTCCCTTACCCGGGCTTCGCACCTCTTCTCCACCATCCTGGTCTCGTCTTGCGCTTCCCTGACGGACTCCTCTAGGGCGCGCTTCTCCGCCTCCACCGTCAACTGCGACGAGTGAAACCAGTCATAAAGGAAGCGAGTTAGAGAATTGCGCACTTCCTTCGGGACTCGCTAATGCTCGGGCCTCGCATCGCCCCCTCTGTGCTTTACCACCACAGTACACACACACACACACGTCTCCTCGCGTCGCGGCTTCTCACCTTCTCCTCCATCGCCGTTTGCCTGACAGACTCTATGATGAGCTCCAGCTCCACGGCCTTCTCTGCGGCGACCTCGAGCTCGTTCTCAAGTCGTCTCTTGTCCTCCTCCCAACTGGCAAACCGTTTGTCGTAGTCCTCCACCAGGGCCTCTCCCTCCAACTTTCCCATGAAATACCCAGCTCTGTCGGCGGCCTCCACGTCTTCCTCGAACTTCGACGCCGAAGTGTTCAAGGTTTCCTCGAAGGACACGTTCATCTCCTGGATGGCGGCCTCGGATGCCGACAGCTTGTTCTTGGACGCGTCCAGATCCTCCTGCCACTTGAGCTTCAGGTGGGCGATTTGGCCCTCCTTCAACTCAGCCAGTTCTTCCTTCTCCTTCGCAGTTTGTTCTATCTGTTGATTCAACTCGGCATTATTATCTTTCAGCTCCGCCAGCTGCGACGAGCGAAGCGAGTCGCATGAAGATTGACCACCGTTACGAGTTAGAATTGCATGGCGGGGCTTCTGGCGGAGACAGAAGCAGAATTTACGCATTCCGGCTCGTCGATTTGTTCCTCGCAGGTTCTCACCTCCTCCCGCAGCTCGGCAATTACGCCCATATTCTCCTCTTTCACCTCTTCCAAACTGTCAGCGCGCAGCTGCGCTCCACTCTTCTCGCTCTCGAATCTTTGTTTCTCCGACTCCATCTTCAGCAGCACCTCCTTGATGGCCTCTTCCGCCCGCTTATTCACCTCCTTCTTTTCCTCCTCGAACCTGATCCTCTGCTCGTCCAGCGACTTCTCCAAAGTTCCGATTCGCTCCTGCTTATCGATGAGTGCCTTCTCTACGGCCTCTCGCACCACGGTTTGCTGCCTCTCCAACTCTAAAGCTTTCCACCTCCTCTCGTTGCTCAACCTCGCCATCGCGGCCCTCCTCCGGATCATCTTCTGCAGCATCATCGCGGCCCTGTACAGAACAAGCCTGCGCCTCTTCGACTCGACGAAGTTTTTTGCTACGAACATCCGGCGGATACTCTGAATCTTAATGACCGCACGCACGACCCCGAACATCGCGTCCAGCTCGTCAATAATCCCGTATCTGACGTCAATTTCCTCCCCTTCCTTGCCTCCCCCCCCTCTCATGACCGCCCTCGGCCCTTCCTCCTCCTCCTCCTCCTCCGCCTCCGAATCCGTCTCCAAATGCCCCGCCTCACTCTTCAAAAATATAACGCTCGCCGTCCTCACATGCGACTCGACCGTATCCTCCGGGAACGTCCCGAAGCTTTTTTCGTTCCCCGATGACAGCGACGAGCTCGAACTCCAATCGCCCTCGTCAGAGGAATCGGAGAGGCGGCCAATATCGGGGGTCTTGGCTCGAGCCATTTTGGGGGAAGACAAGAATTTTTGTAAATTGCTGCGACCCGAGGAGCGACCCGAGGAGCGAAGCGACGAGTTAGAAATTTATGAATAATATTTAGGCTCAGTTTTTGAGCGTCTCACCTCGCTCTGCTCGCGGCGTTTTGAAGGACCTTCAACGGAGTCGCCGAAGAAGGCGGAGGCAGCTTCGAAGGAGTCTCAACAGGGTGGGGGAGCGGGGTCGGCGGCAACTGACTAGACACGCTCTTCGACTTCTTGCGCTTCTCGCGCGAGCGACGCTTGGACTTGCTGGACTTGAGTTTCAAGTTTTTCGCCGTCAGCTTCTCTATTTTTTCATTGCATTTTAGGATGTGGTTTTGGAGATCTACGACGAGCGAAGCGAGTCGCATAAAGATTGACAGTAACGAGTTAGAATTGCATGGCGGTGGTTCTGCGGAGACGGACGGAATTAGCGCATTCTGGCTCGTCGATTTGCTCCTTGCAGTTTCTCACCTTGGATTGTTAGGACGGCCAAGTTCAGGCTTTCAGCTTCACTGGTTTGAGAAGAAAGGGACGTGGAGGATTGGGAGGAGGGGGAGAGGGGGAGAGGGGAAGACGACATTGGAGAGGGAGGTGAGACTGTTCCCGATGGTTCTTACGATGGTGTCTTGTTCGTGATGGCCTACTTATATCAATGTGTTGGGGTACTTTGGTTATAGTAGCCTATTTATCGTATTTGTCAGGTATTATAGCAGATTGGGGGACTCAGAATACGATTACGTCGCGCGGACTGTGTGGCGGGCTCGCGAAACAGCGTCTTGGTGTTCTTATTTTCGGATAGAGGCGGAGTGGGCAAAGGGGAAGTTCGAACTATTGAGACGAGAAGTAATAAAGATATTTACGGAATCTCAAGTAGGGGAAGCGGCGGGCCGATGAAGAAGATGAAATTTCGGGGTTGTCCTGGCAGTAGTAGTTGCGTCTGTGTCCGTTGAATTGACAAGGCTGGTTTGGCCTTTTGACTTCTTCCATTTGTCCCATTTGTCAGGAAGTCGCTGAGACAATCATAAGAATTCATATAACTCCAATTTTCATAAGGTACGAGTGTTAAATGAGGGATCTCGCAGATGTCTTACGTCCTCAGGGTTGCTGCCTGTGTCTCAACTATTAATTTTTGCGGCTTAGAGGAAATTTTTGCAGCCTTCTTTCATAGTCGTTCGCAGAATCCCAAACTATCTGCCCTTACCATCGCTTACTGGGGGTGCCCTGACGCTGTACGTTGACAGTCTTGATTAAATTGCCCTTTCTCTTTCCTGAAGATGAAGCTGGCGCAGCTAACCCCTTCTCTTGCCCACTTAGTAGATCATGGCCTCCCAAGAATCGGACGACGCTCGTTTAGCTCGGGCGCTCCAAGACCAGTTCGACAACGCCCCCATAGCCTCGGCGGTCGTTTCCTCGGAGAAGGACGTGGAGGAAGGGTACAATGTTCAGGCGACGGTTGTGACAATGCCGCCGGCTATGACTAATAATAGCGGGTCAGGAGGGGACTCGGCGTTCCCAGGTGAGCGAATGAGCCGAATGTGTGAAATAAGTGCAAGGAACCGCAGAAAAAACTCACTCCTAAACCCCCACCTCCGCAGGGAACACCCCCGGCGCCCGCTACGAAGCTCACCGCGTCCAACCCCCTCCCCTCGAAGCCACCATCCACCCCCCCTCCCAACCCCCCCTCCAAAACGTCCCCATAGTAATGGGCCCCAACGGCGAGATGATCGCCCTCTCCCCCTCCCAGACCCGGCTCGTCGCCGTCTCGTCCCTGGGCAGGGCCATGAGGACGCTGGCAACAGTCGACCTCGTCTTCGTGTTGATGTACGCGATGTTTTATTCGCCTCTTTTCATAGGTCTCGCGTGGGGTCCTTTCATGGGTTATCAGTCAGGGAAGGATTTCTCGGCCCTCAGGGCGAGGATTTACTCCTTCTACTACATGCTAAAGTTGGCCGGTGACCTGTGGCTCGTGGCCAATTTCGGGAGTTTCTTTTATCTTTTTGGGTTCATGATAGACGCTTTCATTTGTAGTGTGGTGGTTAGGTATACGAGGGTTTTGAGCACGTTGACGGATCAGGAGGTGAGGAGAGAGGAGGCGCCGAGAGAGGCGAGGCTGCTCGAGGGAGCGAAGAGGGAGCGAAGCGACCGAGACCATGGAAACTATATATATAAAGCGGGGCGTGGAGAAGGGGGGAGGGGGAAGAACGAATCCAAAATTGCGAGGAGCGATTTACTTTGCAGCTGGTCTCCGCAATTACACCCTTACGAAATTCTAACTCGTTGAATTCAATCTTCGTCAGGTTACGAGGTTGAGGGAAGGAGGGGGGATGATTGGACTAGGTCCCAATGGGCAGCATCATCAGGGGCTTCCCATCTTCGTCGTGCGTTAGGTTAGTAGGAATTTAGGAATTTAGAAGATGACAAGATTAAGGAGAACAATTTTTTTAAGTAGGCACACAATGTTTGAAACTAAAGAAGCCGAGTCTTCTTCTGTATTTACATTTCCATTACTCCTCAACGTTTCCTCCCACGTAAAACGGCGCGAAAGGATGCCCAGAAACCATGAAGTCCTGAACGCTCCGAGGCAAATGCCGAAGGCACGCCAAAACGTACTTCGCATCCGTCCCGCACATCCTCTGTCCCGTCTCTTTATAATAGCTTGCCCTGAAGCACACTGGGGTGAAGGGCGGGGGGGGAGAGAATGAGTAGGAGCGGAGTGAGGAGGAGCGAAGCTCCAACGTTAGAGTTGTGTAATTTCTCATAGCTTTCTCATCACGTCGCCCTCACCTTCCGTAACATTATGCGCCCTCCACTCCGCCGCCTTACTCCCCTGAATAGACTTAACCTTCATCCCCTTAAACCACTCATACCCATACCCTTCCACGCTCTGCCACAAACTCTCCACCCCGTCACCAATACCGTCCACCAAAGGCGTCCCATGAAAGCTAGGGTTAACAGTGCAAACCTTTATGCCGAAAACTCCCAACTCGTTTCTCATGCACGTTGAAGCGGCTTCTAAAGCGTGCTTAGAACCAGCGTAAGCTGACATGAAAGGTGAAGGAACCAAACCCGCCATGCTAGTTACGTTGATTAAACTGGTGGTTAATTCAGGGTTCTCCTCGCGTTGAGATTTAAGGAGGGGTAGGATTGATTTCGTAACTCTAAGAGCACCGTAATAATTAACTTCAATGTCGCGTTGGTAGGAGAAAGGTTTACCGGGAGTTTGAAGGACGGGAATCATATCGATCGTACCTGGTGAACCTACTCCTGCGTTGTTTATTAGACCGTGGAGGTAACGTGGGGTCGGGGAAGGCTGGGAGAGGTAAGTTCTAACATTCGTCGATGCGGAGACAACTGAAGACTCGGACGTCACGTCGCACTTCAAGGATATTACGGTGTTAGGGTTCGAAGGGGAGTTGAGGGAATTGCAACGGAGGCAACCTGAGTCGGAGTAGCAGTATGCGAAGACGGTGAAACGCTTCTTCGAGGTGCGGAGGAACTTGACGGCGAGGTCGTACCCGAAGCCAGTGTCGCAGCCGGTGATTACGATGACTGCGAATGAGCGTTTGAGGAGGCGTGAAGAGGAGGCGTTTATAGTGTTAGAACATCGTGGGAGCTTCCTTATCAAGTACATGTGCGTTCTAACTGTGCGTTCTCACCGTGCTCAGGTTGATCTTGGTGGCATTTAATAGTAGTTATGCTTTTGACATTCCTGTAAATCTGCTCAATTATTATCAAAGGTAACCTCACTAATATCAAATATACAGGAGTTACTACAGCGGAGAGGAGAGTGAAAAGACTCCAGAACAAAGTGTAAACTATAGCGTCGGCTATAGGCGACCAGTGTAGGAAATCATTGAGGAGCTGAATTGGGAGAGGAGGACGGAATGGAACGTAAGGAGGTAAAGGAGGTTTTGAGATGGATTTAGACGTTGGTTTGACGTTGGAGGACGTTGGACGGGAGCGAGAACGTGATCTACGGGCTGTGGGAGGAGTAAGAGGCGGATAAGAGGCGAATGAAAGAGGGAGGGCGGGGGACAAGCGCAAAAGTAAGCTTTTGAGCTTATAAAACATTGTTACGCTAGGTAACCGCTGATTTTAAATAATAACCCGGCGGAGAATTGTGTTCGGATTTCGCCTCGTTGCTAATATATTACTTACGCGGCATTTGAATTTCCGTCAATTTCGAGACTTGACACCTGAAGTGACCCTCTCCAAACTCCAAAACTGCACGTGTCGTGCCAGCAATGAGTCCAAAATGACCTTCACAAGTTTTAACGAATTACACAGTACGTGAAAGAGAAAATACGAGGGGGTGACGTTTGATCGTCCTCCTTCTTTATATCGAGCTCAGCTGATGAATCGGAACCCGGATAGCGCGACGCTGTGGAACTCTTTGAGCATACAGATTCATTGCCAGACCTTCGTGATATGGAGGACTGTCGTTGGGTGGGGAATATTAGTCCATGATCGGATGCTTCGAAATGATTAAGAGGACGAGGATAATAGAATTGTTTACCTTACACCACGGTTATATTACTATCCCCCTCCCGCAAAAATTCTATCCATTCTAACAATTCTCGTGTGTCGATCGCACAGACACCGCACTGCAGTTTCTCCATAGATACTTAATAAAGCGCCCCAGGGCTTTACAAAGTATCCCTTGGAAGTATGATCTCCAAGCTGTTCCTCCATGTCTTCGTGGTCCTAGTAATCATAAATCCCGTTATGGCCTAGAGAAAATACAACGCCAACACCCAGTATGACATATTTAATCTCATCAGTAATTATGTAGGACCTAGAAATAACCAGGGTTGTTGATTTTTCACAGGAAACAACATCATTAATAATGGGGATAGTGTGGTTGTAGCTAAAGGGACCTACTCAGGCTGGCCTGTTGCCATGACACTCCCGGCGCGACTGATGTATCACACCGATGACATCTACTTCTCGTTAGTATGCTCGGGCGCCATCCACAGTTGTGTCCTCGACGGTCCATCCAATGGCCAGATAATGGCCATAGAAGGTACAGGCTCGGGGACAATTAGACTTTCAGGTATTCATTTTACAGGCGGTAACGCTACACACGCTAACGGTAGTGTCCTTATCATTTCTAAATCTGCTCTCGTATCCCTGGAAGCCTGTAAACTCTCAGGAAACCAAGCTAAAAATGGTGGCGGTATTTATGCACGGGACGCTGGCACAACGGCGGATATATTCTCGACAAGCTTCGTTGGGAATACAGCTACCAACATAACAGGCGGCGGTGACGGCGGTGATATTTACGTAAGTGGTAGTGCGTCCGTAAATGTTCATTCAACCTGCCCAGCAGACTAGAGTGGCACACCAGCGGCTGGCTCTGACTTGGATGCCTACACCAGTCTTAGTGGTGGTATAATAGGAACGACTAAGAGCTTTGATATTGGGTGAGTTCAATAATAATGCAGACAAAACCTCCAGCCGCCCCTCACTTTTCTAACCCTAAACATCCACCACCTTTCACAAATTCCCTCATAATCCCCACCCATCCTCACACAAGAACCTGCTCCCTCTCCTGTCCTGACGGCCAAGGCTGGGTAGGAGGAGGGAGCTGTGATAACTGCCCTCCTGGCTACCCATACTCTCCTGCCGGCTCTTATGCGTGCACATCAGCCCCACCCATGTACGCCTGCCCCGCCGGCTCGTCCAATCCAAGTCAAGGCGTGACGGAAGACGCCTGTGTCCCATGCACGGAAGGAAAGTTCAGCGGATCTGCCTCGGAAACCTGCTCGAGTTGCGGCACTGGCCAGTACAGTGGGACTGCCTCAGCAACCTGCTCATCGTGCGCTGCTGGCAAGTACCTCACCAACGCAGCCACTGGTGTTGAATCTTCAGCGTGTACCGTTTGCGCTGCCGGAAAGTACACTCCTGGTCCAGGGTCGGAGGAGCCCTTGCACACCACGTGTGTCGACTGCGCTCCAGGGAAGTACTTGTCGGATGACGCGACCGACCATTCAAGCCATGACTCTGAATCGGATTGCCTCGAATGCCCAATTGGCGAATTTTCTCTTCCTGGCGCTGGGTCCTGCACTGGCTGCGGACTTGGCAAGTACAGCGAAGAGTCGGGAGTCTGTCTCGACTGCCCTGAAGGAAAGTTCTCATCAACGGGTGGAGGAGATCTAAGCTCCTGCAACCCTTGCCTTCCAGGCACTTACTCTACCCCAGGCGCCGGCTCCTGTCTCAACTGCGAACGTGGGAAGTACAACGAACAACAATCTCAAGGCTCATGTACCAACTGCGGCCCTGGACGCTACTCCACCATGGACGCTGCGAAGGTGGAATCCGCCTGCAGAAACTGTCAACCTGGAAGATATAGCGCAGAAGAAGTCCGCGCCATCGACTGTGATGTATGTGCTAGAGGAACGTCTGCACCTTACCCTGGTGCATCAAGCTGCTCCTCCTGCCCGCCAGGAACGTCCTCCGTAGAGTCCGATGATGGTGCATGCAAAGGCTGTCCGAAAGGGAAGTCTGCATCGAGTGGTGAAGCGTGCGCAGATTGCTTGGAAGGATCTTATGCGCCTGGCGAGAGTAACGCGGTATGCTTGCCCTGTCCTCCCAACCAATTCCCAATTAAGGGCCAAACGGGCTGCGAAGTTGTCACTGGATACTACAACGACGGCAACGAAGGTCAATCAGTTGCCATTCCTAACGGCGTCAAGAAGGACATCCCTGGAATGACGCTGCAGACTCTTGATCTGGAGGTGAGTTATCACAATTTACGACTGCTAAAGAATATCTTTGCTCTAACAACAATAAACAGGAGGGGTTTTGGCGAAAATCGCCTGACTCCGTAGAGATCTATGAATGTCTCAATTCGAAGCATTGCAAGGGTGGCGTCAACACCACCGATCTTTGCTCCGATGGCTACAGTGGCCCTCTCTGTGCGGTCTGCGCGTCCGGCTATGCAGCTGTGGGCTCTCAGCAGCAGCTGACCTGTGAAACGTGCTCCGGCGTTTCAGATTTCAAGATCTACGTCGTGTTTGTTGGAGTGGCGTTGCTCTTTGCCTCTATCTTCTATTTCATTTTCCGCCAAAGCAACGAGTCGACTCAAGAGCTGATTCGGTCCCAAAGCGGTAGCTTTACTAGAGTATACGAGGCGATAGCAAGATTGCTGCCGGTCATTAAAATCGTCACCTCTTATTTCCAAGTTGCAGGCAGCCTCGCGTTCTGCTATGGGCTCCGTTTTCCTAATTTTTTCAACGGCTTCACTAATTTCTTCGGAAGCATATTTAAGATGGACCTGTTTTCAATTGCGGCACTCGGCTGCTACACGCAAACTGATCACTACACGACGCTCCTGGTCTACACGATTGTCCCGTTGGTTTTAGGAATAGGTGAGGTAATCGTGTTCTGCGCACTCTTTAAATCTTACTTACTCAAATCTCTCTACATTTATTTCTCTTCGTGGCCTGGAAAAGGCTCGAAGACAGGGCCTTAAATGATGATAGGTCAAAGAAAGTACGCAATAAAATTGCTGGGATCTTTCTGGCGATGACTTTCGTAGTCCTCCCGGCAGTCTCAGTTACGATCTTTAGTACTTTTGCGTTCCAAGACTTCGGTGATGATTACGGAAAGTTCATGAAGGTCGACTATTCCATTGCTTGCGATGACGGAGCAGAGTATTGGTTCTTCTGGCTCTACGCAATTGCGATGATCTTCGTATACCCGCTAGGTACGTCGGACGAGATGATTGTACCACATCATCTCATCATCACCACAGTCCTCAAATTCTAACAAGTAACTCATCGCAGGAATTCCTGGTTTGTACACATACCTTCTCCGTGATAAAATGGAGAAGCTGGAAGCCGGTCAAGCAAAGTTCGAGGAGGAGATGGGCGCCAAGGAGGCCTTGGAGAAGGCTCTTGAAGTTAGAACCGAGCATGAGAAAACAGACCCAGAGCTCAGGGCGTTGACCTTCCTTTACGAGTCCTACGAGCCGAAGTACTGGTGGTTTGAGATCCTCGAGACAGGCAGGAAACTTTGCTTAACCGGCTTCCTGGTCTTCCTGGCTCCACGAACGGCCACCCAGGTGAGACACCTCGAGGAGCACAGAGTCTCATTGCAGCCTCTCACACCTCTCTACGAACGCTACACTCGTCACAGATTGTCATGAGTATGACCATTAGTATCATGACTACGCGCGTTTACAGCGGTGCGAAACCCTTCATTTCCGACTTCAACGATAGGTTCGCGGAAGTGGCCATGTGGCAGATCTTCTTCACCATGTTCGGAGCATTAGCCATTCGGGTGGATCTAGGTGAGTGCGAGGTCTATCGGACGTTGCAGTATATTGTTTTTCTCACTCGTGTCCCTTCTGCAGATGGCGAGAGCTTGCAGGACCGCTGGTACTTCGACATGTTCCTGACGCTGATTCAGTTCTTGCCCCTATTGATTGTCGTCTTCATGAATGACAAGATAGGCGCCACCTATTCTTACGACAAGGAGACGAGGGCGTCAGAGTGGGAAAGGCTCGAGGGAGTTGTTGTGCAATCAGATGCCATTGGGATCGAGGAGGGCGTGGCTGGAGGAGAGGGGGGCTTTGAGATGAGGGGGCTTGGTCGTGAATCAGTTGGATTTGATGGGCCTGCGGGGGGGGGACGTCATGTTTAAATCGGGGTTGTGAGAGGGGAAGGGGGTTGAAAAACAGAAAGAGAATAAACAAAACAAAATAAAAAGAGAGGGAAGTGAAAGGGGCTCAACCTTAGCTTGGATGATACGTCCTGGGGTAACTTCATCTAGGCTAATAGTTGACTCTGGAAGAAGGGGGGATCGCGTGGGAGGAAGTCACTCGCGCACAACAATTAAATAATTTAGGACTAGGCTTTCAAACATTAAAAAACAAATATAACCATAGTTCCCTTTTCGTTCTAGTTTCAAAAGCTCCCTCGAAGTTCCCACGTCGTCCTCTCCTTCCCAGAGTTATACCAATCATTGTATATAGGATCAATCCTTCCTTTTTAAAGGGGTTTTCATACAACGATATTTACGACTTACAGCAATCTCGGAACTATAGCCTCGAAGCCTGGATCGGCCAGTAAACTCCCAACTAACTGCTTTTGAGGAAAGCTTGAAACCTGAGTTTGGGAATTGTCATCTGGAGAATTAAAAGAATTAAAAACGATCGTGACGCGAATTAGAACTCTGGAACTTGCAATTTGGGGGCATAGCAGAGCGTCGGGACCCCCATCTTTACCGTTACGCTTCTTTGAATTGTTCCAGGGGGATGATGAAAAACTTGTTGCTGTCATCTTGCAGTATGATATCTTGATCTAGCTAACAGAGGCCAAACTTCGCTCCGTTCCCCAACCTTTTTCCTTCCCTCCCACTTTAACGATCGGTGAGTATCCACCTCGCGTAATTTTAATTCATGATTCGTTCGTTATTCATCCCTTCCCTATTTGTCGCTTCTTCCGCTGCAACAAATCTCCACAGAAACATGATGCTCAAGCTAACAGCTCTAATCGCTCCGCTCTTTCTCTCGGGTGAGTTCTCAAGGCCTTTAAGGGGGCTCGCAGCTGGCTGTGTCGACGGGCTGTCCCCGCGCTACGTGCGCAGGTCTGCTAAAAATTAATTGTTAGCGAATTCATTTCGCGACATGTCGCGCGCGACATGACCAGCGATATTTAACAGAGCTCATTTTCTCACCCAAAGTCGCCGCACACAACCCCCGCACACCCCTCAGCCTCTGTGTTGAGCCAAGGAGACAGGGTCCTCGAGGCTGGGGACGACGACTGCAAGAATTTGGACGTCGATTTCATCATTCTTGAAGGTGATGCTACGATCCTCGCCATCGAAGATGACATCAGGGCTGACCTCGCCAAAGTCGGAGTCAACGTCAACCTGAGGGCTCTCCCGAAGGACGATTTCAACGCCGCCATGGTCAGCGGAGACTTCAACCTCGCGTTCTCGGAGACGTGGGGTCCGCCTTACGACCCGCACAGGTGAGAAGCACGTTTATAAGATATCAACGTCAGCCTGAGCAGTTTCTAACGCCGACAATGCAACCTTCCATGCGACTCGCTTCGCTCGTCGCAGCTATGCTACTTCGTGGAGCAGCCCCGATGAGGCCTACTACGCGGCTCTGAAGGGGCTGCCGGCGCCCAACACGCAGGCGGTGCTTGACCAGAAGATCGCGGACACCTTGCTCGTAGAGGACGAAACCGCGAGGGGCGAGAGCTGGAGCGAGATCCTCAACATCCTTCACGACCAGGCCACTGAGATTCCCTTCTCAGGCAAGTCAATCCCGGCCGTGATCAACACTCGCCTCAGCGGCTACCAGAAGGGCCACCAGCAGTTCGACTACCCTATTCACACCCTCCGCGTTATAAGCGGAAGCAAGGATATCAAGCTGTCTCCTGGTGCTCAAACGGGCCTCTTCACGGGCGTCGGCAGACTCGATCCCCACTCTTACCGTCCCAACGAATTCTTCTCGAACAACTGGGTGTACGAAGGCCTAGTCGAATACGGGCCCGATGGCACCATCCTTCCCTCCCTGGCCACATCCTGGAGCGTCGAGGATGTCACCGGAGGCAAGCAGAAATACACCTTCAACCTTCGTCAAGGAGTCAAGTTCCATGACGATGCCGACTGGGACTGTTCCGTCGCCAAGCTCAATCTTGACCACGTGTTTGCTGCGCCCCTCACAACTGCTGATTGGCACGGCTGGTATGGACTTCCTGCCAAGCTTGAATCCTGGAGTTGCCCGAGCACGTATGTCCTCGAGATGACGTCTTCCGACAGCTACTATCCTTTGCTTCAGGAGTTAAGCTACATTCGTCCGTTGAGGATGCTCTCGCCCAACATGTTCGTTGGCGGAGCCTCCAGCGACCCCCTCACGCAGAACTCGTGCCCCACGGGATGGGAGAGGTGAGAATCTGTCTCGTCCTTCAACTCTACTACTTAATTCTAACTCGTCGCTTCGCTCCTCACAGCGCCACCCTCGGCGACGTCACCGTCACCTGCGCGGGAGTCACCGGCATCGCAGGTACCGGAAGGTGGAAGTGGGTGAGCACCGTGATGGACTCAACCGACGAGTACGCCGAAACTGTGGACTTCACACGTTTCACTGACCACTGGGATGCCTACGGAGGGTCTGATGGGGTGGATAATGTTCAGCTGGTTCACTACGCTACTCAGGCCGACGTAAAGGCGGCTCTTGATAGCGGGGCTTTGGATGCCGTCATCGGCGACGGCGTTTTAGATCCATCTGACGTCAAGGGGTACAAAGCCCAAACCGCCGATTTCACCGTATCGATGACGGAGCCGCTTCAGAACCGCATCGTCGTCTTCAATACTGCCAAGTCGCCCACCAACATCTTGAAGAACCGCAAAATCATGATCCATGCTGTCGACAAAGCCGCCATCATTCAGAAAGAGCTCGCTGGTCTTGACGAGCCCGTCGATTCGCTCTTTTCCAAGTCCGCCCCGTACTGCCACGTTGATTTGACTCCCAAGTGGGACTACGACTTCGAGAAGGCCACGCTCCTCAACTGCGTAGATGAAGACGGAAAGAACGCCGTGCCGGCTGGAGCCCTCATCGCCATCGCTGTTTGTGGAGCTGCTGTTGCTGCTCTCGCCACTTTTGTCGGGTACATGCGTTATAAGGAAATTCAAGGCAAGCCCATCTTCACTCCGCTCATGCAGACGGACCCTGACACCAAGAATGGGGGCGTTCACGACTTGTAAAAAAGCCTGGACGAGAAATCTTCGAAATTAGAGAGGGATCGAGGGAAAGGGGGGAGATGATGAGGGGCAAAATCAAAACTAAAACTAGTAAAAGGATTTATAAGCGAACAATACCTGGTAAATTACTTTTTACTTTCTCCGAGTCTTACTCTTCTTGCCGCTCTTGTACTTGTCTCCGGGCTTGGCCCTCTTCGTTCTGGTACTGCCGCCCTCGAAACCCTTGTCCTTCTGGATCTTGGCCCTCGCGGTCCTCAGCCACTTGATGGCAATCATCTTACTGCTCTCGCTCAAGTTCAGGGCCTCCTGGGCCCAGGACTGCACGAGCTCGTCGCCTTCGTCGTCGGAGACGACGATGTTGACGCGCTGCCTCCTCTTGCCAGACTCCTTGCCGAACAACCTGTTCTGCGCGGCCTTGTACCAACCCAACAAGATGGCGTTGCTAGCCGCGCTCAAGTACACGGCGTCCCAATCCTTCGGGTAATCGATTCCGTCGTCATCGTCGTCCTGAATCTGACCAGCGAGGGCCTCCCTCCTCTCCTTCTCCTTTCTCATCGAGATGCAACTCAAGCACACGGTCCTGTACCTCGCGTGCTTCTGCCAGAAATTCTTCCACAGGATCTGGTCGAACTCGTCGCTCGGGTGCTCGTTCTGGAACCTCTCGTCGAGTTCCTCGATGGGGACCACGAGCTCGACCTGCAGCAACTTCCTGCTCAGGCACTGCTCACACTGCGTTCCCCTCGCTCGATTGATCAGAGGCTGCACCACCTCCCTCAACTTCAGGCGTCTCTGGGCCTGTGACAGCCACCACCTGAGCAGCTTCCTAGTCGGGGCGTTCAAGATCGGGATCCCGAACTTAGGTCCGTCGTCCTTGTCGCTATCGGACGAGATGTCCTGGTTCATCGCGTTCAAGATGCGTGTGAATTGGTTGATCAAGTAAGGCCTACTCCTGCGCAACGTCCTCGGCGTCAATATGCTCGGCAGTTGGTTGATGATCCACGCCCGATTGTAATTCAAGAACTTGTACCTGAAGGTCTCTGAGGTGATCCTCTGGTTCATCAAATAGGCGTCGTGGCTTGCTCCTTTCATGTCGTCCCATCCGGGAATATCGAACTCGTCCTCGTCGGCGATGGTGGTGTGCCACGCGGTGTTCTCGTGCTTGATCCTCCATAAGTTGAATTTCAACGCCATGAAGATCAAGAACTTCTTGGTGGCCAGGGAGGCCGCCACGACGAAGGTGAAGATGATAAAGAAGGCCGGGTCTCCGAACATGTTGTACTGACTCCTGATCATCATCTCAATCGCCAGGACCATGTACATTATACCATTTACGTGAATGGTCATCATGACGTAGAACTGGGAGCTAAAGCACATTTGGTCCATTGTCCTCATGGATTCCTCAATACATTCGTCCAAGCTATCCTCCAAGCCCTTCCA
Organism: Triparma strigata; assembly: GCA_030267945.1. Taxonomy (NCBI): domain Eukaryota; class Bolidophyceae; order Parmales; family Triparmaceae; genus Triparma; species Triparma strigata. The sequence goes on along the minus strand of BRXY01000302.1, from coordinate 60,956 downwards.
CCTCGTTTCGCGCTGCAAAAACCTGTACCTGGTGTAAACCAGGTAGTCGTAAATCTTCCAGCCATGATAGAGCTCCAGACAGCTGTGAATCAAAATATCAGCAGCTAGCTGGAAGGGCACGATCATGGCGGCGAACATAAAGTAGTAAAGCATATCCTGCTCCTTGATACCGTAGAGCTCGGGAATGCCCGTCTCTCGCCGGTAAAGCATGAGCAACAGAATATTGAACGGAGTGTACAGCAAACTCATGGTGTCGCAGCAATAACTGCCGTAGGAGTCTAAAATGGGCTCCACGGTTTCAGCCCCGTCGGAAACCATGTTCTCAATCTCCTTTTGACGATCGGTCTTCTCCTGCTCGGTTTCTTCAGTCTTCTTCGCCAGCAACCTTCCCGTCATCCACTTGGGAAGTCTCCTCAGAATCCTCTCGTACATCAAGCTAGTTTGCTCGTCAACGAAATCCAAGAAGTCGCCCAGTCCAGGGTCCAAGTACACTCGCTCACACAACAAAAATCCCAACTCTACGATGTAACTGAACAGGAAATCCATGAAATCGTCGGCTGACAGCGTCACCAGTCCCTGGATCAGCCCCAGGCTAGTATTCACCGGAGCGCTCAACAGCGCCTCGTTCAACTGGTTGTCGATGACTGTGCCCACAAATTGCGCGACGATCTTCAAGAACAGAATGACGAACCAGATATAAGTTCCGAACTCTCCCCAGTAACTGAACTCCACCAAAAACGTCAAGAACATGACCATCATGAACGAAGTGTAAATCAAATTACTCCTCTTCCACACAGTCGGAATCCAGATGCTGTCCTTGGCGGCGTTCTTCTCCCTCTTGGCCTCAAGCTGCTTCTCCCTCTTGCTCACCCTGTTGGGCAAGAAAATGTGAGAGCCCTCATAGACGCACATGGCGCCCATGATTAAGAAGGCCAGACCCATCCTACCGTCCTGGGCCTCAACCATGCGCCCCGGGTCAATCTTGGGGTCCATCCAGTGCATCTTCCTCCAGTCACTCTCTCTCTCCGCCTCGTCCTGCGGGTTAGGTCCGAAGAGCATCCAATCGCTACCGCTTGGATCATAGCCTCCGAAATTTATGTTGCCGAACCCGGGTAACAAGTCATAACCTCTCAGCAAGAACGTGCTGAAACCAGTGACCATAAAAATAGGCAAGAAGCCCAGTCCCATGCCGCTGAATGCTCCAGGGACAATGAGCGCAACCATACCGGAGAACCTCAGCCTCGGCGGGCTCTCCAACTGTGTCGTCAGACGGATCAACAGCCAGAACAGCAGACAAAGCCCAACAGTGAACACGCCGATGGTTAAGAAAAGCACGGCGAACACGTCCCAGTTGAAGGCGAACTTAATAATAAGCTGCATCCAGTCCAGCGGGAAGTACTCGAAGGTGATCACATAATCCTTGTTGTCCCAGTCCTCGTCGTAGGTGCCGTCGAATATTAAGTCGACCGCGACGATTCTCTTCTCTATCTTGGTGAACTGGAAATACGCGATCGACATCGTCATGTCCCTCGGAATGCACCTCTCCAGGCAGACGCCAAGCCCGAGGCTCGGGTCTACCTCTGAGGCGCTGTCCCTATCGATTCCAACAGAACGGAAGTTATCGGAGGTCTGGATGAAACCACCGTTGATCCTGTCCCAGGTGTTGTCCTCCCTTCCCACCCTGGTCTCCGCCCTACCGGTGTACAAATTGAAGTCGATGGGCATATCAATAATCTGGAACAGTTCGTCTCCCGAACCGGTCTCGAACCACCTAGGGACGATATCTGGCGTCCCCAAGTTCTCCTCGTACGCGCAGTGGACGGTTCGGATGCACTCGTCAGAAATCGGCGCCTGGAAAAAGTCCTGCCAACTCACCACCACGACGTCGTCCTGGTGGGGCAAACTCTCCGCGACGGCGAACCTAGGCCAGGTCTCATCCAAAGGAGCGTCGTCCCTCATGTGACCGATTTCGGGCATGTTACACTGAGTTTCGTCTTCCAACAGCGCCCAGAGCGGAATGTAAGAGTCGAATTCTCTGCAGTTACTGAAGAAGGGGAGGTAAGGCAAGACCAAACTCTCGAATTCTCCAAAACTGTAACTGTCAAAGCTATCTCCTCCTGGGGGGGAGTACGTGATTGCGTGGAAAGTCTCGAAATAGGTGTCCACCGCCTCCTTCGCCAAGTTAGGCGTCGAATACAGGTTACTGATCTCCCACCAAGAGTTACTGATAGGGTTGTACTCGTCCAAGACGGTCGGAACGCCCTCATTAGCGTACGTAGTGTTCATACTAATGAGCACACGGCCCTTTTCGTAGCTATCGAACCTCGGCGGCATGTTCAGAGGCGGAGAGATGCCCTCCGCAAGCTCTTTATAATAGTGTATACCGAAGATGAACTCGGAATGAATCATCGATTCCTCCCATGATATGTAGGGGCTCTTCTTCCTCATCCTCTTCCTCAAGAGCTCGTCCTCGCCCAAAATACCCTGGCTACCGACGAGCAACTGCTCTCCCATACTGACCATGGCCCTTCCTGGCCTGGTGATTGCAACGCTTGAGCTCTGTCTAAAGAAGTCGGAGGAGGCCACATAACTGCCGTGGACGATGTGCACCTCGACCTTGATTCTGCTATCCTCCAGGCTGAACATGGTGATGTTTACGATCTGGTTCTTGTTGACGCTTTCGTCCAAAAACCACTTGGGCATGTCGATGGGCTGCAAGCAGGGAATGACCTCCCTAGGGGGCATTCTCATACGCGTCTCCGAGTTGCACCACTCATCCGTGCACCTGCTAGGGGCGACGTAAATGGCGATCTTGTAATGTTCGTTGTAGACCATCTCTTGGGGAATATTCCTGAAGTCGAAACTCAACTGGGCGTAGCTTAAAGTGGGGAATTCGAACCAACCTGCCTCGCGACTTCTGGCTCCCTCCTCGCCGTAAGTGGGCTTGGTGCACACCTGCTTGTCGGTCTCCTTGATTGATCGGAACTGCTTCATGGCATCGGGATCGCTCACCAAAGCCGTGGAATCGTCGCTCTTATCCAAGCTGATGTACGTGTAGGTGGTGAACGTCCCCTTAACCATGAAGTCGCCATATCCACTGTCCTTCTGGTTTTGACCTTGTTTTTCGGGGTCGTCGGACTCCACGGTGTGCTTGTATACGAGGTCGTCGTTACTGAACTTGACTCCGTTGTTACTCACTTCCACCATCACCTGCGCAGTCAAGCAGGGGTTCAACCTCTGGCCGATCTCAGGGATGTTGTCGCAGTAGCCCTCGTCGATCTCGCCCTGCGTGCAGTCGATGACCAAACCGTAAAGCCTTGTGTGACTGAACTTCAAATTGTTGTTGGCAGCACCATCACCGGTTCCGGGCGGAAACTGTCCGGCCGTGTCGACGAAGTCGCCGAACCACAGCTCCCTCTCGGTCCCAAAATCCCCATTCCCGCACAACTCCGGGTCCCTACACACGCATCTGCCGTCGGAGACTTCGTCGGGGTGGCACTTTTGCAAGTAGTAAATCCTGCCCTCGAAGTCCCTCTTGCACTTGCCCGTGAACGGATTGGGGTTAGCTCCCCCGCCCTGAACTGGGCTCTCGTAGGGGCCTCCTTCTACGTCGAAGTAATCTACGTAGTAGTCCGCCTCCTCGTCTTGGTAACTTCCCTCGTACGTGTATGTGTTGCCTGCGACATTCTCCTTCGTCACCGTCTGGTAAGGATTGTGGCGCTCCATCCAGCTGTAACCGCCAGTCATGTTGAAGGAGTACCTCGGGAGCTTGCAGCTGACCCTCGTAGGACTTATGTAAGTCGCCTTGGTGATGACCTTCCTCTTTCCAAGGGAGTCTTCGTCGGCCAAAGATCCGTCGAAGTTCCTGCAGTACCTAGGCTGGTTGAAGTAATCAGTATCCTTGAAGGGCGAATTGCCGCGGCTCCAGTCGCTTTGCAAGCAAGCCGTGAACCTGCAAGTTAACAAGCTGTTGTCGCGGAAGTTCCTTCCGACCACGATGACCTCATCCTCGTCGTCCTCCAGACCGTACGGCGTACAAGTCCTGAACACTTCGACGGTGTCGTTCTTGTAGTAGTCAATACTGCTACTTTCGTTCACAGGAATGATCTTCCTCAGGACCTCAATCTCCCCGGTGGGGTTCTTCTCCCTTCCAGAGTTGAACTCAACCACTGGCGGCGAGTCGTATATATCCGTGTCGTAACTAAGCAAGCTGTAGGTGTGCCTCGGGTAGTAGCTCCTGTCCTCGAATGGGTTCAAATCTCCGACCTGACCCTTGTCGCACACGTCAACCTCCTCGATCATACACTGACTAAGCTCAGCAGCCCCCGTCAGACTCACAGTGCGCTTGGGGCACTTGCCAAGAGGACTGTCCGGCGCGGACGTTCCCGGAGGGCAGAAGAAGCGGACGTTGCACTTGTTACGAGTCGCCAAGTATAGTGGGGTGCCCCTCAAACAATAGTGGCCCCTCTCGCAGACTAAGTCGAACTGCTTCTCAGGAATTGTGTTGGGGGCGCAGTAGTGCCCGGCGGGGCACTTGTGAGTGAACTGGTTGGCACGGTTGGTTCCCGCACCGCAAGTGTATCCTCCGGGGCAACCCACAGAAATCGCCATGTTGTCCATACCCTGGACTCCACACACTCGTCCAGAGGGACAGGGCAAGCACTGCGAGATGTCCGTCGCGCCCTTGTACGGGCTGAACGTTCCCGCGGGACACAGCCTACACGTTACACTATCAGCCTTACTTCTGAAAGTGCCCGCCTCGCAAATTCTGGGCTCGTAAGTTCCGTATCCTTGGCAGGTGTACCCAGCCGGGCACTGCCTGCAGAAAACGCTGGCGCGAATGGGCGCGTAACTTCCGGGGAAGCATAGACTTGAGGCCACACTTCCATCCTTACTGGCGAAATTACCCAGCGGCACCTTGGTCGGGTAGACACTTCCGGGGGGGCAGTAGTGCCCGGGGAAGCAAGGACCGCTACCGCTCGGGTTAGTACTGGCGCTTTGACAGTAACTTCCCTCTGTACAAATCTGTGGAGCTGATACTCCGGTCTTCATCGCAGGGACCCAATCCACGGTTGTGGCGTGGGCGACTCCGCCCAAACAGAACACTCCATCAGAGCAGGGCTTGGGGCCCTTGATGAAGGGATCAGACGGGTCTATCGTAAGAGTTCCCTCCTCACAGTAGTACCCGGCCGGACAAAGCACGGCAGGAACGCTCAGTCCCAAGCTAGGACAGACGAAACCAGCAGGGCAAGTCTCGGGCAGCAGCCTTCCCCAACCTGGACAGATATGGCCAGCAGCGCATAGAGTACAATTACTCATGCCGAGGTTAGGGTTGTAAGTTCCTGGGTAGCACTCAATGGGCTTCAAGTTGCCAATTCCAGGGCAATAGTGGCCGGCGGGGCAGATGACCGAGCTCGTCTGGCTGGGGCAAAAGTAGCCCGTGGGACAGGGTCCAGATCCCTGAGGGTTCGTGCTTCCTCTGGGGCAGAAGAAACCATCGAAGCACCTTTGGGGTGTACTGTAGTTCAAGGGCGATATGACATCCGTCGAAACACCGGGCCTGCAGTAACTACCGACCGGACAGCTGTGGGGCTTATCAGCAGTGGTGCCGGCAACCGGAGGGTTTTCGATTCTCCTCGATCCCGTGGCCGGCATCTGCCTTTCGATCAAAGACCACGGCCTGCCAGATATCTTAACGGTCGTCAGCCCGCTGTTGGCATCTGTCTGCCAGTCTTGTTCGCCCTCGAAACTTGTGATATCTGTTGTCTTGGTTCCCTCCTTGCAGTAGTGGCCGGCGGGGCAAGGAGCGACGGGTGTCACCAAGCCCATTTCGTCGCAAACCCACCCAGCAGGACATACAACCGGCTTGCTCAAACCGGCGACCGGGCAGAAGTAGCTGACGGGGCAGACCAAACAAGTCCTCGAACCCTGCCTCGGCTGGAAATAGCCAGCCTCACACAAGGTAAAGTTGACTGCGCCTGCGCCCGGCACGTAGGTGCCGTTGGGGGCGGGGGTGTTGTAGTCGCTGGCGCTGGGGCCGCAGAAATACCCCCTCTCGCAGCTCTCTCTGTAGCCGTATGTCACGCCGCCGCCTCCATAGTCCAACCCATTGACACTCACAGTGACTTCGACGTCAGTCCTCCTCGAAACGCTCGGGCTCACGCAAACGAGCATATTCGGGCTGATGATAGTGGCCCTGCTTCTCAAGTTCCCGAACTTGCACGCAAGAGCGGTTGTATTGACGAAGTTAGTACCGATCACAAACACGGGGGTGCCACCATCAATCTTGCCCTCCGCTGGGACTATCTTTCTGACACTGGGGTCTCTCACGTACAGAAACTGGTGCACGCCAGAGGCCGTTTCCTTGTTGCCGTTGACTCCGTCCCTCAACAAGTCGAAGGAAACCAGTCCCGCCATGTGCGTCGGAGCGGCGCAAACAGCGACTCCCTCCGCAAGGACCTTGGCAGGGACCAAGATCTGACCGAACTTACAGGCCATCTCCAGCTCCTTCTCAAAACCGCTCCCGAAGACGCTCACGACGGTGTTGCCGATCAAACTCCCGCCCATCTTGGGCCAGATATCGGTCACGACCAGCCTCTCGTAGTACTCGAACCTCGCAAAGGTCCAGCTGAAGTCAACGCCGTTCACAGAGACCTCCAGCTCGACGTCTCCAGCGGCCCTGGGCGGGCTTGTGCAGAAGAGTTGGGTCTCGGAGACGTAAGCCGCCGCGACAATTGTCTCGCCGAACTTGCAGCTCAGTCCCGTGGTGTTCTTGAACCTGTAGCCCTCCACAAGAATCTGCGACCCTCCATCGACCAAACTCCGCGAGGGGCTCAGGCTCTTGACCTCCACCAACCTCTCGTATCCGAAATTGGCAAAGGAATGGCTCCAACTCGTTCCGTTGTTGCTCGAGACGTCCAATTTGACAACGCCCGGAGCCCCTTGCTCAATGGCGGCAGGAGTCACGCACTTGATCTCGTTATTGTTGTGACTAATGGCGGGGGTTCTGACGCCTCCGAACCTGCAAAGCACAATCTTTTCCGCGTCGACTCCAGCCTCAGTAATTCCGTTCTCGACCAAATTACTTCCGTAAACAGAAACGACTGTGCCTCCCACAACAGGCCCAGACTTCGGGAAAACGCTGCTAATGCTGACGTCGACAGTGAAGGTGAACTCAAGATTGTCGACGGAGTAGTACCCGGTACCTCCCTGAACAACTTCAAGCACTGCGACCCCTGGCATCCTCAAGGGACTACGGCACTTGATCTCTCCAGAAGTAATGAAGACGGCCTCGACAAATGTGCTACCAAAGGCGCATCCAAGTCCGGCCCTGTTGACGAACTGATCGCCGTAAATGCTTACCTCCGTCTCAATGCTCGCGCTGGTGCTCGTGGGGTAGATGCTCTTGACGATGGGTATCATTCCATCACCCTCGTCGAGCGTCTCGGCGTAAATGGAGCTAGCGCTCTTCAACGCATCGTAACTGACGGAAACTCCGCTATCGAAGAAACTTCCACCTGTGCTCAACCACACGCCGACAGTCGAGCTGGCGTAGCGGCTGGTTGAGCCAAGCGTGGGTGCCATGCACTTGACGACTTCGCCACCATCTTCCGTGCCGACGACTCCGGCCCTGGACCTTGACCCCTCAACACCAAACTTGCACGCGACCACTTGCCCGAGGTTCCTACCCGTCAAAGTGACCGACGTGCCTCCGTTGGCACTCACCGTCGTTGGACTGACATCCAACACGGTGGGGAAATTCCGGAAGGTGAACGTGGACGTGCTATCGACGTAATCAACACCATTCAAGCTAACCTCAATCGCCTGGGCAACGTCAACAGATCCGGCCCAAGCCGGTGAGAAGCACTTAATGAGCCCAGTGTTGATGAACAAAACCGACGAAGCCTCAACTCCTCCGAACTTGCAGCTCAAGGAGGGCGAATTGATGAAACGAGCGCCAAAGACGCTTACGGCCGTACCGCCTTCGATCAGTCCAGATGCGGGAGAGACGGACCCAACAATAACATCCTCGACGTAGTTCCACGTCAATTTGCTAGAGCTCTTGTCATTGTACCCGGTACCGAATGAGACCTCGACGTCGACCTCCGCAGTTCTCCCACTGTAGCTTGCGGGGCTGGTGCAGATCACCGAACCTCCTCCAACCGCAACAATTCCGGTCACAATTGCACCGCCAAAGTGACAGTTGACCTGTTCCTGAGCGTCCTCGGTAAATCCAGTACCTGTAATGGTAACAACGGTTTCACCCCTCACCGCACCCCTCGACGGGTTCAAGGTCGCCAAGCGCATCTTCTCGGTGTACGTGAACGTGACGCCACTGTTAGTCCAATCGAAACCGCCATTCAAGCTGACTTCGACGGCCATCAAGGCATCCCCGCTTCCGACCACCACATCCCCCTTGGCCATGGGGCTCTCACAAACCACGGCCTGAGACGTAAGATACCTTGCAGGAACGGCATGTGCGTCAGCCCCAAAGCGGCACAGCACCTGGTGATTCCTAGAATCATTCAGAGATCCGTCAATACTGGCATCAAAACTGCTTCCGACAACGGTCACGACCGTTCCGCCACTCCTGCTTCCCCAAGAAGGGGAAACAGAATCGACGTGAGGTTGCCCGAAGTAGCTGAACTTCGCCATCGACCGGAATGTCCTGACACTGTCGTCTAAACTAGCGACAGTAACGTCCAAAGCACCGCTCCCGTCCCAGGCAGGGCTGTCACACTCGATGACACCCTCTGAAATGAAAGTGGCCGCACTCGTCTCAGTCCCTCCGAACACACAGACCAAGTCCTTCTCGTTCAAGAAACCTTCTCCATACGCATGAACTCTCGTGCCGCCGAGGTGACTTCCGCTAGCAGGCACGATTCTGTCCACCAGCATTACGTCAAGGTACCTGAACAGGGGGCCGCTCGCATCGTGCACCCCAGGACTGCTCTCGTAGACGAGGGAAACTCCGACCCAATCATCTAAATCGTTGACTTCGGAGTCGGTCTGTTTCTGCGGAGGAGTCAAGCACTTGACCGTGTCGATGGCTTCGTCGGCGTCGTAAGCAGCAGTCTCGACGCTTCCGGTCGCGCATGCAAAGCTGCACTTCAAGGCTCCGAGACCAGAGGCAATCAAATTCTTTGCGCTGACGGTCAACTCCACGCCCCCGTCTCTCCAGCCACTCTTGGGACTGATCCCGAGAACCTCAGGAGTCGGCACGTAGGTGAAGATTCCCTCCCCTACAACAGCGTTCTCAAAGTCAACGCCATTCAAGCTTATTGACACTGCCACGTCTCCGACCGAACCTTGGGGAGGGACTATGCAAGAAATATCACTGTTGCTCAGCATACTGCCAGTGACGATGGAATCGCCGAACTTGCAACTCACAGCTCCGGTCCATCGCAAGTTGCTGGCAGAAATAACCACGACGGTTCCACCCCTGACCGGTCCGAAGGACGGGGTAACAGTGGCCACTTGAATGGGCGCGTCGAAGTAGAAGCTAGTGACGCTGGTACTAAAGTCGGCACCGTTCAAGCTCACAGTGACGTCCACAGCTCCAGTAGTTTCGACCTCGGACGTAACACAGCTCAATTGAGTGCTACTTATGAAGCGAGCCTTGACAGCAGCCGCTCCAAACTTGCAGCTCAAGCCAGGGCTGTCGGCGAAATTTCTGCCGTTCAGCAAAACAGTAGTGTTCCCCTTGTTGGGTCCAGAGCGGGGGTACGCGTTCAACACCTTGACAACATCATGGTATTTCCACAGCATTTCGCTTTTGGTCACGTCACCTCCGCTCCCTATGACCTCGACGACCCTCTCGAAATTGTCCACCACCCCGGTGCTGAGCAGGCCCGCGGGCCTGATCATTGCCGGAGAGGCACAGACGACCTGAGATGCGGTGGGAGTGCCAATCACAGGGACGACGGGTCCGTCGGCCCCAAACCTACAGCTGCTACTGTCGGCCAAGTTGGCCCCGGTCAAAGTGACAACCGTTGCTCCCTCAAGACTTCCCAAACTAGGGCTAATCGAGTGCAGAACCGGGTTGACCTTGAACTCGTAATCTCCAACCTCGGACCAGTGAACGCCATCGCTCGATACTTGGACAGAAACCTTTCCAACATCGTGTCTGGGCGAACGGCAGATGCCGCTCTTGGCCAAAGTGGGATGGATTTGCATCGGAACCTTGACGTCGCCAAATAGACAAGCGCTCTCGGCCGATAACTTCATCCTGTGACCTTGGACTAGGACAGACGTGTCGCCTTCTGTAGTGCCCCACATTGGAGACAACGATAGACCGTGATCCTTGGTCATGATATTGAGGATTGCGCTAGAGGAGGACATTTCTGAGCCTCTGTTGTTAGTCACAAAGACCTTAGTTTCTCCCGAGCTTTCGACAGCGGTCAAGTTCGAAGGCGTCGCGCACTGCAAAAGGGAGTCGCTCAGCCACTTGGCGTCAGTAAGCGTACTGGAGCCGCCGAATCCACACTTCAAATCACTACTGTCGACAAAGTTGCCTCCGCTAACTAGCAGTTTCACGCCTCCGATCTGCTCGAACACACTCTCGGGCGCGACAGTCGCCACGGACGGCTGGTGAACGTATATGAAATTTACCATCCTCGTGGCGCTGTAATCCACACCGTTGACTGTGACGACAACCCAAACTGGATCCTGGTTCAGGCCAAGGAGCTTGTTCTGGGCACTCTCGGGGGCGACGCAAAGCACGGTCTCGGAGTCGACAAAGGTGGCCGAAGGCGAGAGCACGTCTCCAAATTTGCAGCCCAAATCAGCAGAATCAACAAAGTTCTTACCACTGACAGTGACCACAGCTCCACCTTGGAAATCCCCAAGTCTCGGTTCAACAGCATGTACCGCTACACCGACAATAAACTCGTACTGGACAGGAATTTCGGCACCAACGAAGTCCTTTCCGTTCATGCTGACCTTGACGTCAACGGCTCCAACCTTGTGGACGGGGGTGGCACAGATCAATTCGGAGCTGCTGATGAAGCGCCCAGGAGTAGTAGCAAAGTCCCCGAACTGGCACTTAATGTACTGACTCTGTAAAAAGTTCGCGCCAAAGACGCTGACGGCGGTTCCTCCCATGACCGTTCCGCTGACAGGGGACACAGAGAACACAGTGTGAGGGCGAACAAAGTTGAATTTGAAGCCAGTGTACTCAAAGTCGGCGCCGTTCAGAGTGATATAAAGTGGGCGGGAGGTTGTCATGCTTCCGGTGTCGACGCCTGATAGGTCGCCGGTGACGCACTCGTAGGTTTGAGAATTGACAAACCTCGCGGAAACAATCTCTCCGCCATCCGCTCCGTCACCGAACCTGCACTTGGGGGCGGCCGTCTGATAAAAGTTATTCCCGGATATGGTGACCACGCTACCCCCAGTTGTGGGGCCGTCAAGCGGGCTCGCAGTGAAAACCACAGGACGTGGCCTGTACACGAACACATTCATGCTGCGGCTAAAGTCGAAGTTGTTGGTGGATACCTCAATGAAGTATTCGTCCAAGCTCTCGCTCAACCTGGCGGGCGTGGTGCAAAGAACCTCGCCAACTCCCCCTAAGCTTCCCTGACTGGTGGTCATCAGAATGCCTTTGCCCTTCGCCTGGAAGCGGCACCAAACGCTACCAGTGGTGGCGAAGTTAGAGCCGCTAAGGGTCAGAACCGATGAGCCACCGATGATTCCAGAACTCGGTGAGACGCTAGTGACCTCAGGAAGATCTGTGTACGTCCATCCGAAGCCACTATTCGTGAAGTCAAGGTCGTTGTTGCTGACCTCAACGACGATGTTGTCTCCACCATGCAAGTCCTCTTGCTTTGGAGAAACGCACTCCAGCGTGTTGCTGTTGATGAAAGTGGCGTGGACGCTCTTGAACCCAAACCTGCAGACCGTCCTCTCCCCGAACATGAAGTTACGCCCCGTCACGGTGACAAGGGTTCCTCCACTCTTGTCGCCGCTGGCCGGAGAGACGCCTGCAACGGCAGGGTGGCCGAAGAACTCGAAGTCGACCCCGTCGCTAGTGTAGTCTAAACCGTTGTTACTGATCTCAACAGTTACTTCGGCGGGATTGACGACGATAGGCGTCTCGCAGCTAATCTGCGTAGAGCTTATGAAGACCACATTCTCAGAAATCACCGCTCCGAACTTGCAGCTCAGCTCCTTCGAGTTCTCAAAGTTACTGCCAAAAACAGTTACCATGGAACTTGAATCGGTCAGAGCGCCGGTAGGAAGGACGCTGGTCACGTGCAGAGCACTCCTGAACTGGAACATTCCTCCGGGGGCACTGTAGTCGGCACCGCCATTGATAGATACCATGACCGGAACAGTCGTGGCCTCATGCGTTGGAGCAATACAGGAAATGATGGACGAACTGACAACGAGTCCGGTTACAACTGTGTCACCGAACTTGCACATGGCATCAGCACCGATAATGAAGTTCTTTCCAGTTACTGTGACTACAGTCCCGCCGTTGATGGGGCCCTTGACAGGAGATACCTTCGAAATGGTGGTGGGAAGTACGAACTCAAACCCAGCGCTTGTCAAACTGTAAGTCACTCCGTTCAGGGACACCTTCACTTCAGATGACAGTTGCTCCTTGACGCCTACTTTCCTGAGAGGAGGCGTTGAGCAAATAATTGTGCTGCTGTCGATGAAAGTTCCGGCTGTCGACCCCGCCCCCTCGAAGAAGCAAGAAATACTGGGAGTGTAACTGAAGAATGATCCCTTGACCGTGACTTGAGTGCCACCGGCAGAGCTGCCAAGAGCAGGCTCAACGCTCGCAACAGAGGCGTCAGTGTAACTTGTGAAGGTGACAAACCCATCAGCCCCGTCAATCTCTCCGCTGAAGTCTCCGCCAAGGTTGAAGCTAATGCTGACCTTGTGGTCTCCCGGTGAGAGTCCACTTGGCGAGGTGCAGCCCATGATGGTCGAGGACTTGTAGGTAGCTGGCGACTGGAGGCCGCTGTTGCCCCACTTGCATACCGCGCTGGTGCTGCTCGGGATGAAATCGACTCCAGTCAGAGTCACGTAAGTTCCTCCCGATTCAGGCCCCATGGCGGGGACGATGGTGTGAAGAGTTGGCTGCTTCGCATAAGTGAACCATTTGCTACTGGCGCTGAAGTCTGCACCATTTGTTGATATCTCGACTGCGACTATGCCAGCTCCTGAGGGAGACATGCACTTGACGGTGTCGCTAGTTAGGATTTCAACCTGTGTAACAACGACGTCGCCAAACTTGCAACTCGTCACAGCGCTCGCGGCGCCACCGCCAACAGTGACAATGACGTCGGTGCCGCCGACGAGAGGTCCGCTGACGGGCACAATTGCCTCGACCCACATTGACTCCCTGACGTAACTGAACGTCAAAGGCTCGAGGGTCTTGTACTTGTTGGAGTTCGATGACAACTCAAATTGGACGCTCTCGCCGACTAAGTTGTCAGACATGGGGGCCACGCACTCAACTTGAGTATCGGAAATGTACCTCGCCTCGGAAGATTTTAAATCCCCAAAATGGCAAACAATACTTCCAGAATGGATGAATTGCCTGCCGCTGACAGTGACAACAGTTCCACCAGTGACGCTGCCAAGAGCGGGCTGAATGGTCTCAACCAAGGCCTCGCCACTGACGACGTAGCCCAAACTCTGGATGCTGAAGTCAACACAGTTGTTGCTGACCCTGAACGTGTAGCCTCCAGCGGCCATTCCTTGCTTAAGATCACAGGCTATCTTCTCATCGGATAAGAAAACGCCAGTTACCTCCTCAGCTCCAAATTTGCAGCACAGCGAGTTGGAGTTGACAAAGTTCATGCCCTTGACGACGATCTTCTGGTCGATGTTGGAAGGCCCAGTGTTGGGGCTGATACTGAAGAGCTCAACCTCATTGTGGTACTTGAACTTGTCGTTAAGCACAAAGGTGTCACCAGAGTGAGCAAGCACAGTGACTTGCACATCTCCGACGGTGGATGTAGGCGTGGTGCACTGAATTTCGGACGCGGATACTACATCCCCATATGAAAAGGAGTCTCCGAAATGGCACTCAACGGAAGCGCTAGTCGATCCGAAGTTCGCGCCCTGAACAGTAACAACAGTGCCGCCTGAGACGGGACCGTTTTGGGGTTCAAATCCAGAGACAGTAATGGGCTCGACGAAAGAAAACTGAGAAAACGAGTAACTCCAGTCGTTGCCGTTGTTGCTAATCGCAACCGCGGCATTCTGAGCGCTGCCGACTTTACCTGTCTTGCAAACCACCTCGTTCTCGCTAACGTAAACGGCGTCGCTGATCACTTCGCCGATCTTGCACTTGAGAGAACTTGAAAAAAGGAAGTTAGAGCCGTAAACCTTAATCGCAGTTCCGCCGGTGAGGGGGCCGTTGCTCGGCTCGAAATCTGTGATACTAGTGCTTTTGTAGAACTCGTAAGTGAGTTCTTCAGACTTCAAGACTTTCGCTTCCCCTGACGATAAATCAAAGGAGTAACTTCCAGCCTTTACGACGTTCTTAGTCTCGCATGTCAAGGTGCTCGAGTCATGGTACTTGGCTTCAACTGTGAAGGCCTCCGTCTCTCCGTCTTGGACGCCAAAGATGCATTGAAGGGTTACGGACGGCTTGAAGTTGTTCCCTGACACAGTGACGATGGAGTTGCCCGTCGCTGGGCCAATCTTTGGGCTGATCCTGTCAATGATTGGCTTGCCTACTTCTTCGTCAGCAGCGTCAGAGGCGATGCTTCCCGTAGCAACTCCGCCCTTGACGTATTCGAATTCGAAGGAGTTGGAGGCAACAGCATCTCCGACACCTGCAAGCTGGAAGGTGACGACTCCAGTAGAAATGAAAGTGGGACTAACGCATCCGACTGAATTCTCATCTATAAACCTCGCCTGGACAGGCTCGCCGTCTCCGAAGGTACAGCGGAGGCCGAGAATCTTGTCGAAATTTTCGCCTGTCACCTGCACGACTGTGCCTCCCTCGGACGGACCAGAGGAAGGAGAAATCGATAAGGCGGTAGCCAACTTCAGCACGTTCAGCGTCAATCCAGATGACAGTGAGGAGTTCTCTCCGTCATTTGAAATCCTCAATTCAATGCTTCCAGCAACGCTGTACCCGGGCGCGACGCATTCTACGACGCCGTCAGATATGTAGGTTGCAGCAACCGCGTGGACGTCGCCAAAGTGACACTTGAGGTTCTTTGACATATGGAAGTTGCGGCCGTACACAGCAACGGTTGAAGGCTTGCCGCTAGACACGATGGTGCTCGGACTCAAGCTCGTCAAAACAACAGGGTCAACGAAGAACAGTCCGTCCACCAAATCTCCGATCTTGGTTTCGGCGTCGTAGATCTTTAGCGTCTGAGGGCCCAATTTGGCATTGGAGTTGGCCACGTTGCATTCAATTTGAGAATCGTCGACTACCTTAGCACTAGACTTGACGCCGAGCAACTCGCAGGTCAAGTCAGATGTCGCTTCAAAGTTATGGCCTTGGACCGTAATCTTTGTTACTACGTTGCCGGCCTTCCTGGTTAAAATGTGAGGCGTGGCTGACACAAGCTCGGCCTTCTCGACGTACTCGAACACGACTTCTTCATCCTCATCGACCCAATCCACCTTGTTGTTCGACACGGAAATGCTGTGGACGCCCACGTTGTTGTAAGGAGTGATGCATTCCAAAGTGTTGGCGTCAATATAATGGGCAGAGACGATCTGGGTCCCAAATCGGCACGACAAAAGAGAAGACGGGAGGTAGTTGGACCCCGTCATCTTGATGATCGAACCGTGGCTTCCGCTGGTAGGCGAAACCTTTCCAACAGTAGGCAGCTTCGTGACCTTGATTTTCACTTCACTGAGGGTCAGTTCGCTTGCGGTATTGCCGACGTAAATATCATACTCTCCAGGCTCAAGGCCTGACTCCGCCAGAGGACAGCTGACTTCTTGCGACGTGATGAAAATACCAGGAACGACGCCTCCCGTGGATACCTTGCAGCTGAGACTGGCTGTGTTTAAAAAGTTTTGGCCGAAAACGGAGATGGATCCGACCGGCTTTGCCGCGGGGATAACCTTGGGGCTTATCGACGTGAGCTTGATTGAAGGCGTGTAGGTGAACACGGTCATGTCCTCGGTGAAGTCCTTGCCGTTAGAAGAAATCGAAAGAGGCACTGGAGTGGAAGCAGAATCCGAACTAGCCCTAGCCGGAACTTCGCAGGTCATGGCAGAGCCCGTCACTTTCGTTGGCATCACCAATAGCTCTCCGAACTTACACACACTAGTTTCAATGCTGAGATCTTCGGAAGAATTAATTTCAACCAGTGAGCCGCCTGCGTAATTGCCAAAGGCGGGCATAACGGACGCAATCGTCAAGAGAGATGTGAATTCGAACACCAGCTCTACACTGCTGTGAGCGCAGGTAGAGTGACCGTAGCAGACGGTCAAGGTCACAGAGGCACCATCAGAACCCGCAGGAGTCGCACAGCTGATGAGATTACTGCTGATGTAAGTGGCTTGCACACGCTCGCCACTGAAGTTGCACTCAAGGCTGGGCTCATTATTGAATGAACTGCCAGTTACTGTCACAAGTGTGCCACCGTTGGGAGATCCTTTGCCAGGCGCCACAGTGTGGACGGTGGTTGCCGATTGGAGATTGATGGACACTCCGTTTGACGTGTAGTCAACGCCGTTGTTGGTGACCTCGATGTCGACGGCCCCCTTAATATCGCTAGGTGCCGCGCACTCTACGCTGTAGGAGCTCAAGAACCTCGCCTTCACAGTGGTGGCTCCGAATTTGCAGCCGAGACTGTCAGAAGATAGGAAGTTCTTGCCAGAGACTGTGACGATGGTGCTCTTCCAGGAGCTTACTGAGGCAGGATACACGCTAGAGACCAAGGGCTCCGCGTAGAAGGTGAAGTCGGAAATCCCTGTGTTAGTGCTGTAATCGACCGCAACCGCATTGTGAACTGTCACCTCAACGACGCCAACAGACGCTGCAGGAGGAGCCGTACACGACACAGACGAGAGGTCAGAAGAAATAGTCGCAGCAACCTCGGTCTTCCCAAAGGAGCACACGTAATTCTCGCCCGAAGACAAGCCGCTAGCAGTCAAAACAATGCTGGAACCGCCGGCAACCGACGCCTTGTTGGGCTTGGCTCCCTCAACCTTGATGGAGCCCACGGTGCTGAACTTGAAACCAGTCGACTGCAAAAACCTGTGGGTCTTGTGCTGAATCGTGATGTCCGTCGATTCGTGGAAGCCCAAGGGGGACGTGCACTTCAGTGTGCTGTTATCAACGATAGTTCCCGGAGTTGTGGAATCACCGAAAACACAGTCGTAACCTTCAGACATTTGAAAGTCGCTTCCAGACAAAGTCAGAATTGTGTTACCGCTTGCACTTGCCTTGTCGATACTGACGCTGCTCACAGTGACTTCGCTCAGAACCGTGACAGACCCAGAGCTCTGGATGAAGGTTTCCCCTCCATCCAAGCTAAAGGTTACCTGCAAGGAGCCGAGGCTCAGGCCAGCGGGAACGGCGCATTCGACGATAGTTGACGAAACGTACTTGGCAGTGCTGCTAACGCCACCTACGTCACAAACTAAGCTATCGGAGTCTTCGAAATTGTAACCGGCCAAGACAAACGTGCCGATCGTAGACGGAAGGACAGAGCTAGGCGTGACGGACATCACGAAGGGCTCTACCAAGTAATGGAAGGTAGATCCAGAACTAGTGAAGTCATTTCCAACACTAACTTCGACGCTGACGGCCGAGTTGCTGGTTGTTGTTGTGGGCACCGGCGCCGCACATGTAATTTGCGTGGCTGAAAGGACCGTCGAGGGAACGATAGTCTTGTCGAACCTGCAGTGGGTTGCCAGCTCAAGGTTGGCTCCGCTCAATGTGACAACCGTTGAGCCGGTGGTGGAGCCAGACGCAGGAGACAGCGAAGAAATCGTAGGGCTCGTCTTGTAGGTGAATTTGAGGGCAGGTGTCGTATTAGCGTAATCAACTCCATTTGAAGTGACACTGACGTCAACATCCGCCTCGGTGCTGAGTCCGCTACTGGGCGTTACGCAAACGATTTCCGTCTGGGATACGAAAGTGGCAGAGACGGTGGTATCTCCGAACTTACACGAGAGAGTCTTCGAGAAGGCAAAGTTTGAGCCACTTACAGTGACGCTTGACCCGCCAGTGGAAGGTCCCGTGGACGGAGAGATGGCGGAAACTGCGACGGGCTCCACGTAGGTGAAGGCCACTGTCGAGGAGGTGAAATCGGCTCCGCCATTCAAACTCAAATCAACGACAACACTCCCGACAGCATCACCAGGGGTGGTGCAAGAGACACTCGTGGACGTCAAATAAGTGGCAGGAACGGTAGAAACACCGAACCTGCACTTCATCTCTCCCGAATCCACAAAATTGTAGCCCGACACGATGACCTGAGTCGCGCCAGATTTTGACCCAGACGATGGAGAAAGTGCCGTGATCTGGAAATCTGTCACGTAGGCGAAGGTGTGACCGAAGGTAGTGTAGTCTTCGCCATTGGAGACTTCGATGTTGACCGTCTGATCGATCTTGAGATCGGGTGAAGGAGACGCGCAGGTGACAGTACTACTCGAAATGAAGGTAGCCTCGACGACCTCGCCGCCAAAGCGGCACTTTGTCTGAGCGTCGAGGTTCTCTCCTGAAACGGTAACAACGGTGCCACCGTTGACGCTGCCCTTGGCCGGGCTGATGGAGGTGATCGATGGGCTCGAGTTGTAATCGAAGCTCAAAGGATCGGAGTAGTCAACGCCATTGTTACTGACGGTGACGGAGGTGGTTTTGGAATCTCCCACCTGGACAGGGGTCACACACGCGACCAAAGTGGGTGACACGAATGTCGCGGGCATCGCTCGCAAGCCGAACCTGCATTGTAGGCTCGACGAAAAGCGGAAGTTGGCGCCCATGATGCTCACCACCGTACCTCCTGTGGAAGGCCCGGTTGCCGGGGTGAGGCTAGAAAGGGTGATGGGCGATGTGTACGTAAAGGCAGTTGAATGGGTCGTAAAATCGACACCATCCAAGCTGATCGCTACGTCAACGTCGCCGGGTGCGCTCGCCGCCGGGGTGATGCACTCCATCTGGCCGGAGCTGATGAAACGAGCAGCCGTGATGACGGTGCCAAATTTACAGCTAAGGCCGTCTCCGGCAATGAAATTGTGACCGACGACAAGGACACTTGTTCCACCGTTAGTGTCGGAGGCTATCGGCTCGACCGCGATTACCTTGGCGACGTTCAGGAATTGAAAATCGACAGGGTTCGAGAAGTCGTATCCATTGGAGCTAACAGTCAGGCTGACGATGGTAGCATCAGAGTTGGAGGGCACCGGGCACGTGATAGAAGTCTCCGACACATAGGTTCCTGTCGTGACGGTCTCGCCAAAGGAGCACTTCGGATCGGTCTCGTCCGAGAAGCCGGAGCCTTCAACCGTGACTACGCTGCCACCCTCCAAGCTTGCCATTTTGGGCGTGACGCTGCCCAGGATGGTCATCCCTTTGTACTCGAATGAAACAGAACTTGAGGGGAAGTCAATTCCATTGTTGCTAACAGCAACGCTGACGGAGCCAATCGAAGGAGAATAGGGCGTCTGACACGTTGCCTGGGTCGGCGAAATGTAGCCCGCCGTGGTTGTTGTCAAGCCGAACCTGCAGGTCAAGCTTGAAGAAAAGATGAAGTCGCTTCCAGAAACGGTGACGATGGTGCCGCCGCCAGCTGGCCCTGCGACGGGGAGAATGCTGTCCACTACCGCGCTGCTCTCGTAGCTGAACTTGACCTGAGTAAGGGCCTCATCGATGCCATTCAAGGAAAACTTGAGGTCCACGACCCCGGTGCCCGTCATGGGTGGGCTAGTGCAGTCGATGTTTTCACCGTCAACATACCTGGCCTTGCTCGTGGTGTCTCCAAAGATGCAGACCATGTCATTAGAATCGACAAATCCGTAGCCCTTGACCCTGACAATAGTTCCGCCGGCCTTAGATCCGGAAGCGGGCGCTGCTGATGAGACGTCATACGATGCGAGAAATTGGTATTGGACCGTTGAAGCAGTGAAGGTGGCTCCATTCGTGGTCACCGACACGGGCACGCTGCCTACATTACTTGCAGGAGCTGCGCACTCCACTTGGGAGTCGGACACGAACGATCCCGTCGTTGTCACGATGCCAAATTTGCACGATAAGTAGTACGCTGTGTCGTAGCCTGTGGGCGCCCCGAAATTGGTGCCGGTGAGAGTCACGAGGGTGCCTCCCTCAGCGGCGCCTGAAGCGGGCACTACTCTTGATATCGCGGGGGGCAGCGTGAAGGCAAAGTCGGGGCCTGCAGTGTAATCGAGATTATTTGTGGAAATTTCAACTTGGACCGTTTCCGGGCTGACCTTGATGGGCGTTTTACAAGTCAAGTGGTCTGAGTCAACAAAACCCGCGCTGACAGTTTGGTCGCCAAACCGGCATTTCAAGCCGGAGGATAGGGTGAACCCTGTACCCGTCACCGTAATCAAGGTGGAGGTGGTGGACGGGCCAAAAGATGGAGAGATGGAAGAGATGGAAAGAGGGGTGGTGTAGGTGTAGGTTTTGAGGCTCGAGGAGTAGTCCAAGCCGTTCACAGACACCTCGAAGTTAACCGTGCCCTCGTCGCTGGCAGCTGGAGCCGTGCATTCGACCTTCGTGCTGCTTATATAGCGCCCCTCAACTGTTGCCTCACCAAACTTACACTTGACGTCGCCGTCTATGAAATTGAAACCGCTGGCTAAAACAAGAGTCTCCCCCGCCACGCTTCCCGAGCTGGGAAAAGTTGACACGACGTAAGGGGAGGAAATGTATTCGTACTGAATGCGCGAGGTGGTGTAGTCAAGTCCATTTGTGGTCAATTCAAGAGGGACCAGCGCGGCGATGGAGGAAGGGGGGGAGGTGCAAGACACCGAAGTGGAAGAAATGTAGGTGGCGGTCGTTGCAGGATTTTCGCCAAACTTGCACAAGACGTCGCCATCGACGAATCCTACGCCCTTAACATTGACGAGGGTGCCTCCCTCAACGCTGCCTTCTGTGGGGCTAATACTTGCGACCGTCACGGCGGCATCAGCGTAGGCAAACGTTGTGGAGGAGGAGGGAGCAAAGTCCACTCCGTTATTTGAGACCTGGACCTCAACGGTGGAGGACCCGGCCGGGGTGAGGCAGACGACTTCGTTGGGGGACACGTATCCCGCAACGATGGAAGTTACGCCAAAGCGGCACTTCAGGTTCTTGGAGAATTTGAAACCTGAACCAGTAATTGTGACCGAGGTCGAGCCTCCGGCATGGCCAGAGGACGGGACGATCTGTGAGATCGTCGGGGGGGCGTCGTAAGTAAACGACGTGGATGTTGTAGGGGTGGTATACTCTACCCCGTTCATCGTCACGGAGATGGCCGTGGTTTCAGCCTCCGAGGCTGCCGGGGAAACACAGGTGACAGCTGTTGCAGACTGGAAGGTTGCGGCAACAGTCATGGACCCGAAGCTGCACTTGGAGACGGAGCTCTCGATGAAGTTGTAACCAGTTATGGTTACAATTGTTCCTCCGGTCACGACCCCGAAATTGGGGGACACGGAAACGACTGTGGGGGGGGCGATGTACCTGAACTGGGTGTTGTCAGCCGAGAAATCTACGCCATTGGCAGAGACTTCGACGCTAATAAAACACGTCGTCGAGGACACCGGTGCCTCACAAATGACCTCCGAAGTGGAAACGAATGAAGCAGGAGTCGAGGGAGCGGACTCCCCAAAAGCACAAGCCAGGGACTCGAGGTCCTCAAAGCCTGAGCCAGTCACGGTGACAGAGGTGCCACCTTCCGTTGAGCCGATGGCAGGCTCTATGGAGGACACCGAAACGCCGTCCACAAAAGTGAAGTCACCGGCGGCGTAAAAGTCGACCCCGTTGTTGGAAACAGAAACGGAGTAAGTTCCCGAGGTAGACATCAAAGGGGAGTTGCAGACGATGTTCTCGTTGTCCACGAAAGCGGCTGGGACCTCCTGGTGGCTGCCGAACTTGCAAGTGAGCGTATTGCTGAACCTGAAGGCAGTTCCGGAGATTGTAACGAGGGTGCCTCCAAGGGTGGGTCCGGAGACAGGGGAGAGGGTCGTTACAGTGGGGAGAGAGGAGTAAGTGAACTGAAGGTCGGAGGAAGAGAAGGTAGCTCCGTTGATTGTCACTTCAACTGTGACGGCCTCCAGGGTGGAGGAGGCAGAGGCAGGGGCAGTGCATTCAATTTCGGTACTACTGATGAACCTGGCCGAGGTCTTGGTGGCTCCAAAAGAGCACCCGAGGAGGGAAGAGTCAACAAACCCGTACCCCTTCACGAGGACACTGGTGCCACCGTCCACTCCTCCATACGACGGAGAAACAGAAACAGGCACCGGATCCGTGGACGTGTAGGAGAACTTCAACTTTGACGAGGTCTGCTCGACACCGTTGACAGTAACCTCTACGAAGACCTCCCCGGCAGTGCCAGGGGGGACTTCGCAGGTGACCGTGGAGGCGTCAATGAGAGTCGTCGCAGGGGAAGAAACCTCCCCGAACATGCACTTAAGATAGACGGAGTCCTCGAAGTTTGACCCAGTAACGGTGACCGTTCCACCGCCCGAGAGAGGAGAGAACGGAGGCGTCACGGACTGCACCGTGGGGTTGGAGTACCTGAAAGTATCCTCCGAACTGGTGAAGGTGGAGCCTCCATCGATGGACAGAGAAAAGGACACTTCGGTGACATCTTCGGTCACCTGGGGAGAGTAGCACACCACTGTCGACGAAGAAACGTACGACGCGGGAGTGGCGGTCGAGCCAAACTTACACGTGACTTGTTCTCCAGCTCCAAACCCATTGCCGCTGACGGTAACGGGCGTGGAGCCCACCCTCGTCCCGACGATAGGCTCAATGCTATCAATCGAGGGAGGGGTTTGGTAATGGAAGAGAAGTCCGTTGCTGTTGAACTCTTGGCCGTTGCCCGACGTGTACACCATCACAGGTGAGGGCGTAGAGACAGCTGGCGCTTCGCACTCCAATGCCGTGCTGTTCAGCCAAACCGCGGAAACAGAGACAGACCCAAACTCGCACGTCAACGTGCTGCTTGGGTCAAATCCACTTCCTGACAGAGTGACAACAGTCCCTCCCGTGGTGGGACCACGAGGAGGCGACAGGGAGGAGAGGGTGGCCGCGGTCTCGTAGAAGTACTGCTTCGGGTTGGACCAGAAATCAATGCCGTTGGTGACACGAGCCAGCACGAAGCCATCTCCGGAGGTGGTGGAGGCGGGCGTGTTGCAAGAAAGCGAGGTGGCGTTCTCAATTGTGGCGGGAGTTAGCGCGTTGGATCCGAACTGGCAGTACAGCACGGCCGAGGTGTCAGGGTAGGAACCCGTGAAGGTGACTTTGGTGGAGCCAAGGGAGGAACCGAGCGTCGGGTGGATTGACGAAATGACACCGAGCGAGGTGGCGGCGTAGTTCGTGAGGGAAAAGTCCAAAATGGTAGAGGAGGACGAAGTTCCGTCGTTGATGTCCACAGTGATTGAGTCGCCGCCATCGATGACCGAGGAGGTGGAGTTCCTCATGTACATGAGAGTCTCAAGAGCAGACGAGACGTTGGCCACAGTTCCAGTCATCTGGATCGTGCGGCTGTACACGTCGGCATTTCCGCTGGAGAATGTGACGCCTCTCTGTGCATTGACCATTACCGCCGCGAGGGAGTTGTCCACAGAAAGAGTCACCGTGGTAGTGGAGGAAGAATCTGCGTCGGCATCTGACAGAGAAAATCCACTCAGGCTGATCTTCTGCTTAGTCGGAACTTGAATGACCGGCGCATCGTTGTCCGCCTTGACGAGGACCGAAACGCTGGCGGTTACCACCTCGGTGGAGACGCCGGTGACGTCGCGGATGGAGATGACAATGTTCTCGGGCGTGGAGTGGAGCTCGTTGTAGTTCGCATCAGGAGTGTAGGAAATGTGCTGCAGCAAGGAGTTGATCTCCTCAATGGTGCCAACGAAGGAGATGGAGAGCGCCTGGGTGGAAGTCTCAGTCGTGGCGGAGGGAGACTGCTCATACAAGTTGACGAGCCCATGCGAGCAGGAGACGTTGACGTGAAATTGGGCCGTGGAGGTTGCAATCACGTCAGAGTCGTACACCGAGACTCCTCGAATGACTGTGGACTCGTCTTCCAGCACCGACTGCGTGGCCGGAGTCATGATGGTCGGGAGGTCATCCACCGGCTCCACCTCGAACTTGACTTTCGCTGTGTGGCTGAAGCTTTCTCCTGCCCCCAAGTACATCAAGTCGGTGACCGTGATGGTAATTTCCTCCTGCCCATGGACGTTAAGCAGCGGCTTGTAAGTCAGGGCGTTGATCGCAGCGTCGACCTTCTCCACCGTTCCGGAAAAGTACATGACCTCGTCCTGGGTACCGTCACCCACGGAAAACATGAGCGACGATGTGGTGGCGAGAGAGATGACTCCGAAGTTGGCGGAGAGAGTGATGCCGACGCGGTACGAAGAGGTGAGGGCGGGGTCGATGTTTGAAATGTATGTGTGGTAGATGGTCGTTTCGGTGTCCTCGAGGGTCGAGTTGACGTCCTTGTCTGGGGCGGTGATGAGAGTCGGCTCGTTGGACTGGTGGTTCACCAGCATGAGGAGCTCCTCTCCTCCCTGGTAGCCGAGGGTGACCCTGTTGAGGGTGGTCCAAGGGACTGCCTTCTCGTCAGCAAGCACTCGCCACTGGAGCACAGCGGTGTGACTTCCCGCAGCAAGGTCCACCACGAGCTGTCCCTTGAGCTCGTTGAAGGTCTCCGCGGATCCATCGACAGCAGAGCCAGAGTGGACGTACGGGTTCGAGTCGATGACCATACGCGCGCCGATCTCGGACCAGCGCTCGTACGTCCAGTCGTCGAGGGTGGGGCTTCCCATCTGAGTGATGGGAAGGCCGTAACTGAAGAGCACGGTTGTGGGCTCGTAGAGCGTGAAGGACAGCACCTTGTCCGAAACGGTGTGCCACTTCCCGTTGTCCGTGATGGTGCAGAACTGCAAGGACTGGACAGCGTTGATGGACTTGCGCTCTCCATGAACGATTAGGTTCCTAGCGATGGCGTAGCCGTCGAGGAACGAGGGGGCCGAACGCCACATGCGAACGTAGTTGCCCCACTTGCGCCACTGGAGCTTCACTGTGTGGGTGCCAGCACGTAGATCTAGGACGATGTCGCGGCCTAGTTGGGCGGAGGAATAGGAGTGGGAGCTGATGGTCGTGAAACTGCCAGTTTCCCTGTACGCGTTACCGTTGATGACGAGACGAGCGGACAGATCGTCGCGGAGGCCGAAGCTGGGTGGGGTGGAGAGGGGGAGGGGGGGGGGGGAGGTTAGAGGGGGGGGAGAAGAGGTGGGGGCAAGTCTTGGGGGGGAACTGCGCGTCTCACCTATCCGTAGGATTGACATAATCCGGCTTCACGCTCATGGAATAAAGGAACCTCAAACTCGCGGGCTCCGCCAACGTGAAGGTCAACTCCGTGTCCTTAACATCAACCCATGTCCCATTGGTCGTGATGTAATCGTCCGAAGTCACCTCATTGTGCCACATGTACCTGTGCTGGGCGGTGGCGGACAGGATCCTCCCCGTCGAGAATCCGTCGTGGAGGCTCGGAATGTTGTTCCAAGACGTCACGAAGGTTCCCCTCTTCTTCCACTGGAGCTCGATAGTGTGAGGTCCAGCGCCTAAAGTTACTACGACAGTACCTTTGAGATGCCTAGTAACGCTTTCTAAGCTAGAACTGGGCTGCGCGTGACTCGCGCTCTGCCTAAAGGGGATACCGTCCACGACGACCCTCATTTGGAGGAAATCCTTCTGCCCAAGGCTCATGTCCTCGTCGAGGATGAAGTCGTTGGTGGCCGTTTCGGGTTTGAACGCCGTGCAGGACATGTCGTATTGGATCAGCAGCGGCATTTCGTTGGGGAGGGTCATGGTTATGTTCGTTTCCGGGACGTCTTCCCAGACGTTCACTGAGGATAATTTGACCTGGGGGGGTTAGGGGTAAGGGGGGGAGGGAGCGGGGAGGAGGGAGGAGTGAGTTCAAGTCTCGCAGTTTCTTCGCAGGGCTTTTCAGGGGAATTAAATATTCGTACCTTACTGAGAGGTTGCACGCTCCACATGAGCTTCTGACCAGCCATCACGGCGTTCAAAAACGAGAGGAGCAGCAACACCACTGGGGAGAGCAGTGCGCCTCGAGCCATGGTATTATTATTATAGTGAACTAGGAAACGTAAGATTGATTGTTTGTAGGTACGATTGGAAGGATTCAACTCTAAACCGTGTGAATGTGACAAGAATTGTACTAATTGACGCACGTAGGTGAAGATTTGAGGTTAACCAATGCAGGTGGAATCAAACCCGTAAATATAGCGGGGAGGGAAGGGCAAGCGGGGAATGCGGAGGGGATTTTTAGGTCGTTTGGCAGCCGGGTCGTAGGGACGGGTAGATTGACCAAGGGCTTATTATTATTCGAGTCTAGAACGTCGAGGAGGTAATTGACTTGATTACTTGATTATGTTGGAAACACCCTTTCTCCTCCTCCCCCCCCAAACCTGTTAAAACCCTGGCCTGAACCTAAATCCATTTTTAGTCAACACAACGCAAATTTGGCTAATCGGCCCTTTTTTAAGCCTAAAGGCCTGACAAGCGACAAGGTGCAGAGCGGAAGGCCTCACGCTAACTTCTCTTGACCCACCCTGGTCAAGCTGTTGTGAAACAACCCTCGAGTGATCAAAATTTCGTCTTGCCTTGGCAACCCGCTACGTGCGCTTATTGTTGTATTCTGCTGCCGCCTCTTCTGAACCCGGCCTCTTTATCTACTTTCCCGAACGAAAAACCGTATTGAATTTCTCCCCAACAGTCCCCATCATGGAGAGCCCCACCAAGGTAACAATGCGTGGCTCCACCCCCTCCTCCCGTCCGGGCTCCCGCCCCTCCAGTTCCCTCCTTGGTGGCACTCGGCTCCGCCCCGTCACCCGCGAGCTCGCAAAATCCGGCGGGCCCACTTTCGTCCACAAGCCAATGTTCCCTGGGGCGGAGAGGTTCGAGAACGAGCTCAAAAAATTAGTCTACCCAAGCGGGTATATGAGGAAGACTGTGGTCGGAGAGAAGGGGGGGGCGAGCGTAGCTGATAGCACGAGGATGCTGGAGGACCTGTACCTGGCGGGAGAGCTGAGCGAGGAGGAGGCTTCCCTGATGATGCGTGCTGAGGATGATGCGGAGAGCGCTTCCAATGTTAGCTTCGTGGAGGTATTTTCGGGGACGATCCCTCCGAGCGTTAGGAGCCTTCAGGCTAGCGCTGAGAGTTCGCAGGCGATGCTTTTGCAGTCGCTGGAGAAGGAGGGGGCAAGCGCGCAGGCCGAGCAGTACCAGAAGCACATAGCCGAGATGATGGCAAAGTACCAGGAGGCTCTGGCGCAGCAGATGAGCCTGGGCAAGGACGACTTTGTCCAGGTGCCCATTGGTGTGAAATCGTTCGAGGCGGAGATACCGGTTCCGGCGGAGGTCGCGCAGAGGGAGAAGAAGCAAAACGAGTTGCAGCGACAGCGACAGAAGCAACGTATCGTCACGGTGGTGCCTCTGGTTGGCAAGATCAGCCAGAGCGTCACAACGAACAGTGAGTCCGGTCCGGAAGTGCTCATGAGTGCCGCAGAAAGCTCTGCGCAGAGCCTATCTATGTCTATACTTTCGGGCAGTCAGACCACGACCCCATCCTTTGCCCCACCTGAGCCGCCGACGCCCAAGAATGTTGAAGTGGCTCTAAAGGCCCAGGTAAGAAACTGCGACGGGTGTGTATTTATGAGGCTAAACATGATCTAACTATTATTTTACCTCGCCGCAGCTGAAGAGCGACCTGGGTGTGACACCCGAAGAATCGAAGCCGAAGGGACTTGAGCGGCCGGCCCAAAGCGTTGTCGTCAATGTCGCGAGGGGGGGAGGAGAAGGTGAGCGACAGCGTAGAGCGAAGCGACGAGATGATGCAGTTTCTAACCCGATCTTTTCGCTCGCTACGCTCGTCTCAGACGTCATTCTACTTTTCGTCTTCAACACACAGCAGATGATACACACGTGGAAGGGTGTGAACATAGAAGCACTGGAGAATAATGCGGGGGCGGCCGCCACGGTCATCAAGGCTCCTTTAGATTTTTCTTACGACGAGCTGGAGTCAATTTTGCACAAGGCAAGTGCAAGTGGTGATGATAATGAGGGCACACAAAGCGAGCTGAACCCGAACAAGCAAATTATGAAGGTTAAATTCTTCCACGAGTTCAACAAGGATTGGCTCGACTTGAACAACGAAATTGATTGGAGAGATGCGTTCAACATCGCCAAGCTGCAGAGGCGAAAACTCTTCCTCTCCGCCTCCTTGCTGTACAAAGAAGATGATGGCGGCGACGAGGAGATGGACGAGATCTTGGAGAGGGAGGAGGCTGAGAGGGAGGCGAAGGAGAGAAAGGCGAAGTCAAGGGTGAAGGCGAATGCGAAGGCTGAGGGCGACGAAAAGAAGCACATATTGGTCGATTTTCCTGCCGTGCCTCAGACTTTTCCAAACGTCCTCCTGGAACGGGAGGCCAAGGCTGAAGAGTACTACAAGAAGAAGCGGAAGGAGTGGGAGGAGGCCTCGGCTAGGGTGAAACGAAAAGCAGCAGGTGGGGGAAGCAGCACTTTGAGCGGCAGTCTGAGCATGAGCACGTTGGAACGGGGGAGTGGAGCGTTGCTCAGCAACACCGGCTTGGTCGACGAGTACGTGGGACAGATTGGTAATGGGGGCGGGAGCAAGAGCTGCTTGCTGAACACTGTCATGGGGGCGAGGGTCGGAGCTCTTCGGGTGAAAGACGTAAGAGAACTGGAGCGCGAAAGGAGCAAGAAAGAAATTGTAAATATCCTTCAAAAGAGTCTGAAACAATCGACTAAGAAGAAGAAGTCGACCTACGTGACGATGGCGGGGAGGACGAACTACGCTTTCGGAAATTCCTTGACAAAATATCATCACGATGAATTGTTTGGCGATGATGAAGATTAAATAATAATTAATGAGCCTTTGAAAATGAATTTAAATTTTGCTTTTATGCCGCAAATACGGAACGATAGTCCGGCTGCGAGTTACCAAAAAGCATGAAGACTAGATTAGGAGTTCCCGCGCCGAGACCGTTTTCCTCTGCTCCCAGCGGATCAAGGCGCGCATCGCGAAGTTGCTGCACAACCTGCGCCCTCGCGAACGCCACTCTCGCCGCCCCTGACTTCGCATTCTCTGGGGCCATTGACGGGCGGACCCGGCCAGCTGAAATTTTGGTCTGAGGCATGAATGACATCGAACGGGCGGAAGGGTCCCACAGTGTCGTGTAGGACTTAAGGGCAGAGGCTGCAACGTCGCCCAGTCGCATCACAATGGCAGGGGAAACTTCGGGCGCAACGTTGTCTTGCGTGTCTTGCTTGGTAAACATGCCCATGCCCTGCGCGGCCGCATTGGAGGAATCGTCCTTGAGCTCTGAAGCTTCAAATTCCACCGCCGTGCACACCCAAGGATGCGACGAGAATGACCGCTCCATGTACGACTCGCCAGGGTGCAGCTCCTTGCGCGGGACGAGTTCGCCGGAGTAGTCTATCCAGCAAACTCTCAGGGCCATGCTCGCATGCTTATTCTGGAAGTAGATCGTAATCGGCTTGGTGTCGTCTACGGAAGCCTGAAGGGAAAGAGGGAGCGGAGGGAGGGGAGGGGGGGGCACAGGCGTCTGAGCCGTGTAGTTCGTATTGTTTGTGTTGGCCGTCTGGCGAGCGGCGAGGAGTTCGTCCTCCTCGTGGCCGGTGCCGGTCAAGAAGAACTCCTCCTGTGCTGGTTCTTGCTCTGGCTCTGACTCTGGCGGTGGTGTGGTGGTTTCCGGGGCGGCGCTACCTTCTTCAATGCTGCCTAGAAAGTGCAATCGTCTCTCCGCCTCGGGGTTGACCTCTTCCAGGGCCTCAAATACCTGGTTGAGATCGTCGAGCGAGGTGATCGGGAATCCCTCCACGCCAACGACAATCGTCCCAACCTTCAAATGAGGTATGCTCGATGCCTGTCCCCCCTCGACGATCTGCCTGACCTTAACGCAGCCCTCGACCTCCTCGAGTTCCATCCCGAGAGTTCCCTTCTGAAACGCGACGACGAACTCCCCTCCCATGTACTTGGGCTCCTCCCCCACGAACTCCTCCCCCCTCAAATCGAACTCCTCTTTCGTAACCTCCGCACTTATTTCGATTTGACCCTCGCCGGCTCCTTCGGACGGCTGCTGCTCCTTCCTCGTTCCGAACAGTCCCGTCTGCATCGCCATGTCGAAGTGCCCCTTCGTAAAATCGTCCTTGACGAGGCTAAACGTAACCCCCGCCTTCATATCCCCTTCCGCCTTTGTCCCGTTCGTCGAAAAATTGAACTTACCCCCCTTACTAATCTCCCCGTGAGAGATAGATGAAGAACCGGACTTCAAGAACATATCGTAAGGTCCGTAAAATCTATCAGGGTCTGAGGTAATCTGCACGGAGCCTGCGTCTTCCGTTTCCGGGGAGGGGGAATCTGTTACTGTGTGGATGAAGCAGACGTTTGCTGTGTTGGGGTGGATGCCGTCGCCTTTGGGGGATTCGGGGGGAGGGACTTTGTAGACTCGAGTTGTTTGGACTGTTGACGTGTAAGACGGGCAAGTATGAGTGTTAGCATTTGCAGTTGACATGAGGTGAAGCTTCAGAATTTACCTTTTAAAGGTGAACCGCGGTTGGCTTCGTTCACGGGGGGTGAGTCTCGAGCCTCATCCGCGTAAGGCATCGGCTGGCCCTTCATGGGGTCGTGCACCTCCGGCCTCTTTTCGAAGGGGACGGGATCGCTGCCTATGAGGCGGTTGTCGTCGAGCTGGAGGCGCTCAGCGTCCTTCCAGAGGAGGAGGTCGGATATTACGCCCACGCCGGTGCTGGAGATGGGGTTGGAGGGGGGGGTGTGGATTTGGGTGCGGGCGAGGGTTACGGAGAACTGGGCGAGGGTTTGAGTCGAGGACGGCTCGTTGGCTTTTATGGCGGTGAACTCTGGAAGGAGGTTGTCCATGTTTGCTTGATGTTTGTTGGGGGGGTGTTGGGGGGGGGGGATGTGTGTTGAGGGGTCTGGGAGGAGGGTTCTAGTGAGTTAATTAGATTCTAGGTTTATGGGGAATAGGGCGAAACCCTGTCCTTATCTTCGGCGTAGAACGAGGTGGAGATTGGGCAGCGAATGAGGCAACTGTTCGGTGCTTCTCTTGCTTTACTGTTGTTGTTAAAACGGGCAAGGTGCCTTTAGGTGAAGAAATTAAGGTTATTGTAAGATATTAAGGATGGGAGGACAGATCCAGCGGGGAATATAAGAGGGCGAGGCGCTCTGGATGTGTGAAGGCGTGGTTCGCGGGAGGAAGTTTTGGGTAGGATTTTCCCCTTTCCAGAGATTAAGGGATTTACATTTGCTGGGACTGCCGTTGAATTGTAAGATAAACCGGTCGAGATCTGTTGCGTTTGAATCTGTTTCATTCTAAAGTGTGTAGTTCGCCTTATAGAGTGGCTCAGGGACCATTTGTGAAGCATTGAGCAGCGATTTGCATTCGGAGGGACGCTCGCGGGACTTTTACACAGTTAAAAATGGCATAAAATGGCATTAAAAGCGTATTAGAAACGGACCATTAGAGTTTTAAATACAACTGACTAACAAGTGACGTCTCACCATAACTTTTAAAACTCAGATTGGCGCTTAATATAGATATATATAGCCCTATATATAGCAACATAGCCCAAGTTTCCCCATGTCAGACTCCAGCCTAACGATAAAAGTGGGCGGCCGCGTCGTCGCACCTCACTACCAACCCGTGAACCTCAAGGGTCCCTCCAACGACGACCTCGCAAACGACGTCCGCCTCAAGGCGTTCATGTCGACTCACATTCCCCTAGAGACGGAGTCAGAGCTCGTCAAGAGGGAAAGGGTATTAACAGGATTGAAAAATATGGTACTCAAGTGGGTTAAGGACACGTGCTACAAGAAGGAGTATCCACCCGCCGTCGCGGAGGCGGCGGGAGGTAAGCTCTACACCAGTGGGAGTTACAGGTTGGGAATTCATGAGCCAGGGGCGGATATAGACACGGTGTGCGTCACGCCTAGCGTGTGCGATAAGGAGGATTTTTTCACTGATTTGAAGGACCAGGTGAGGAGAACGACTGAGATAGATACGAGAGGTTTGAACGAGGGTTGAACTCGGCGCCGACTTTTGACTAACCCACCAGCGCCATGCGCCATGCACGTTCGTAATGAATAATAACCTTGCAGCTTCAAAACCACCCCGACGTGACGAACTTGAACTCCATCGAGACAGCCGCCGTTCCCGTCATCACCTTCGACTGGGAGGATGTGAACATCGATCTCCTCTTCGCGAAGCTGAACGTCATAAGCGTCCCCGACACCCTGGACATCGACAACGACCTGATCCTCCGGGGCGTTGACAGGCCGACAGCGACGACGTTGAACGGGCCGAGGGTTACGAACATGCTCGCCAACTTGATGCAGGGGACGAAGGAGAGGTACGCCGCCTTCTTGACCGTTATTAGATGTGTGAGGAGGTGGGCGAAGAAGAGGGGGCTGTACAGCAACAAGATGGGGTACTGGGGAGGCATCAACATCAATATTCTTGCGGCGTTTACTGTGCAGATTTACCCGAACGCTAGGTGAGAGCAAGCAAGCGAGGAGCCGCACGAGCTATGCTATGATTAGTCTCGCTACTGCCGCCTTCGCTTCCGTTTCTAACGACATGAACACCCCGCTCGTCGCAGTCCGAGCAACCTCCTGCAGAAGTTCTTCATGGTGCTGAAGAACTGGAAGTGGCCCAACCCGATCATGCTGACGAAAACCCACGACAGCCAACTGGGACAAATCGTCTGGGCCAGCCAGGGAAATAAGGAGCACTTCCCTATCCTCACTCCCGCGTACCCTAGCATGAACAGTTCGATGAGCATATCCAAACAGAGCAGAATAATAATCCAGGAAGAGATAAAGCGGGCGGACGCCATATGCACCAGGATGATAAAGGGAGAGGATGCCAAGTCCTCGGACAACAACGACGGGCACATGTGGGCGGAGCTGTTCGAGCCGAGCGACTTTTTCATCAACTACCCTCATTATCTGGCGATTGTTATTGCGGGGCCGAATAAGTCGGATTTGCAGAGTTGGAGCGGGTACGTTGTAAGTAGGCTTAGGATGCTTATTGCTGGGGGGTCGGGGTACGGCGGGATGGGACGTATGCCTTTGAAGAAGTTGCAGGTAAGACACGTGCACACCACGTAAAAACACACAGCTGCGCTAACCCCGCACGCAAACCTTTCCTTCCACGTCCTCCGTCACAGCTCTGGCCGAAGGAGTTCGAAATTTGCTGCGCCAACCCGGAGAGCAACCTCTCAGCCGCCCAGCGCGTCAATTCCGTAACTTACTTCATCGGCTTCGCCGCCAACACGCTCGGGATGAAGGGCAACGAGCTCAACCTGGAGAGGGCCATCCAGGACTTCAAGAAGTTCGAGCTCACACGTTTCACTCCCCCCGAGGGATGCGAGGTCCTCTCGAGGTACTTCAAGTGCAAGATGTTACCGCCTGTCGTGTTCGAGGGCACCTACGAGGGAGGGAAGAAGGAAGCCATGCAGAGGAGGAAAATTATG
Organism: Triparma strigata; assembly: GCA_030267945.1. Taxonomy (NCBI): domain Eukaryota; class Bolidophyceae; order Parmales; family Triparmaceae; genus Triparma; species Triparma strigata. The sequence continues at coordinate 27,229 of BRXY01000302.1, read as the reverse complement.
AGGGAGGCTGACCCGGTCAGAATCGAGAGAAAGAAGAGGGAGGAGCTGGCAGCGATGAAGGAGAAACTGGAGCAAATGGGGGAGGGGGAGGGAGAGGAGGGGGGCGGGGAGGAGGGGAAGGGGGGAGAGGGGGTGGAGGGGGGGGTGGAAGAGGGCGGTGACGAGGAGGCGAAGGTGAGCACGAGTAGCGAAGCGACGAGCTGGGAAGGTTTAGGGTTGCCAAATCCATCGCCATTTCTAACGTCCCTGAACGCCCCTCGCTTGTCACAGCTGCTCGCCGACGCTCTCGCAGACATACAGGGCGACGGAGGAGAGGTCATGAACGTGGTCGACGAAGAACAGGTTGACGTCGAGCTGCTGCAGGCCGCCGGCTTCGACGCGAACGAAGACGACGATGACAGGGTGGAACTGAAGATCAGCGTTCCTGTCTGGAGGGAGGATAAGAGGAAGAGGGAGGACGACGGGGAGGAAGCAGGGGGGCTGAAGATCAAGATCAAGCTGAAGACGGCGTTCGAGAACATCGTGCCCATCGATGACGACGGGATTATCGTAGATGTCGGCGGTGAAAACTTCGCTCCGACAAAGAGGTGGGAGGGTAGGAAGGGAGGATTCGAGTTTAAGCGGGGGGTTCGAGGTGTGGGGTACTACCGCACAGGTGTCGAGGTCGGACAGGTGAGCAGAGCAGCGTAAGGACGATGCCTTAGTGGTAATTTGACAGCGACTCTAACCTTGCCCTTGTAATTATTATTGTAAACGCACAAAAAAACAGTCTCGAAGGTTTGTTTCTGACGCCCCCGATGTTGTGGAGGAGGAGAGCGACATGTTCGATGACTCCGGCTTCGACTACGATGCCGACTTCGTCGACTCTAGTGGATGGGCGGGGGTGAGAGCTGGTTTCGAGTTCAAGTTAGGTGGAAGAGGGCTCGGATATTATCGTGCAAGTAGCTAAAAATTTTCATTTTGTATTGGAAAATCGTTTGAAAAGTTGATTTAGGGGGAGGCTTAGGTCGCATAGAATTTTTGACGTCCATGAACAGCAAAACAAAGCACGAAACTTGGAATACCGTTTCCCAGAGAAATGTTCTATCTCAATATTGAGGTATTTTAATGGTTAATTTGTTCATATTATTCAACTTAGGGCCTCTAAGAGTCACAAACTTATATAAACTTATATAAACTTTCCAAAAAAAGTTCAAAAAGGCCGATTTTAACAATCAAAATCAGTAATAAATGAGTTTATAATCCCAATCAACATCATATTTAGTATACTGAGGATATTTACATAGCTATGAGAACACTATTTGGACAATTTGGAACTTATGAAGATCATATTTTGAAACTAACTTCAAATCCCTTTTTTGTCCTTTTGAATTTCGTTTTATTCCTCTTAGACGTCTCAAAATGAAGAATATGCCAAGAATATGACCAAAAAAATGTCCCCCCAAAAATCCAAAAAGTGAAAAGGCGATTTTAATTTAACGTCATTTAATCCTGTTAGCATCCTACCCGAATATCTTATAAGTTCATCGTCCTACGCATACCTTTAACTGACAGTAGACGACCGTTCAAACGCAATTGTGGAATAGCTTCGTCTATCGTCTCAACAAGTTTCGGGCTCCTTTAAAGCTTCACTTGTGAGTCTATTTAACGACAAATTAAGGATTATTGTTATAGTTTTTAGCTTTTAATAGGTGAGATCACAAGTTGCTTCCATCTGGTAAAATACGTTAACGTTATAAAGAGATAATAGACGTACTAATAGAAGCAAGAGTCCTCTCGCCTTCTCACTCCACAATCCTCCCCCTCTCTTTCCCCCCCTCTCAGCTTGAAAAAAAGAGAAAATGTCCCAAAACAAATCCCTTGCAGAGCGCGCCCGTCTCGCAAAATCAATCCTCGCATCCCGTCATTCCTCAATCCGATCGGAGCACGTTGAAAAGAAGACGCGTGCCGCGTTACTTGAGAAAAAAATGACGGAGGGGAATATGACTGAACAGGCTAAACATAGGATGAGGAATGATCTTGAGAGGGAGGAGGGAGTGCTTGAGATGGAGAGGAGGAAGAGGATGAGTCAGAGTGATTTCGAAAGGTGAGAGAGAGAGAGACGGTGTTAACGTAGATTAAAAGCGTGCAGACGTTTTGTTATTTAACGCCGTTCATTTACAGTCTCGCAGTGATAGGTCGTGGCGCATTCGGTGAAGTCCGTCTAGTCCGTACAACCTCCCACGACAAAGTCGAAATCTTCGCCCTAAAATCAATGAAAAAAGAGATGATGATAGTAAAGAATCAAGTTGGTCACGTCAGAGCTGAGAGGGATGTACTGGCGGAGGCTAACACGGAGAATAGGTGGTTGACGGTGCTGCATTATTCGTTTCAGGACGAGGCTAATTTGTTTATGGTTATGGATTATATGCCGGGGGGGGATTTGATGACGTTGCTTATGAAGGAGGTGAGAGGGGATAATTACCGGGGTACACACTCCGCTGTTCACTCCGAAAAAAACATCACACATCGTTCGACCCCCCCCCCCCCCCCCCCCCCCCC
>BRXY01000302.1:13719-24645 GCA_030267945.1 Triparma strigata | reverse complement strand
CCTAACCCCCCTCCCCCTCCAGGACGTTTTCACCGAGCACGTGACGAAGTTCTACATGGCCGAGGCCGCCCAGGCCATCTCCTCCGTCCACGCCCTCGGCTACATCCACCGTGACATCAAGCCCGACAACATGCTCCTCGACGCCAGAGGTCATTTGAAGCTCACGGATTTAGGACTTTGTAAGAAAGTTGGGGAGGCTAGTAGCACGGATCATCCCGATGTCATACTCGCGTCACTGTCGAAGTCGGGGGAGATAGGGAAGGAGATGGGGATGCCTCCTAGACCGCCTACCATGGTAGCGCAGCAGCAGAAGCAGGGAGGGCTAGCTGGACACTTCAGTAATATGAGCGTTGAAATGACTGACGCAGACGACGAGGTACCGAAGGGAATCAAGGAGAGCGACTTCAACAGGTCGGAGAAGACGAGGAGGGAGATGGCGTACAGCACGGTAGGAACGCCTGACTACATAGCCCCTGAGGTCCTGGCAGCGCAGAACGGGCAGTCGGGGTACAGCTACAGCAATGTTGTTGATTGGTGGAGCCTCGGGGTTATCATGTACGAGTGCCTCGTAGGATACACTCCTTTCTACGCTGAGGACCCTGTCACGACATGCAAGAAGGTGAGCGGTGTTTCGCTGGGGTTTCGCTGATCCCTCCGTTCAAGGTTTCAACGTTCTTGCTTCTCACACTTGTTTTTCTTTCTTCACACGATTGCAGATCCTCAAATGGCAGAAGTGCCTGAGCATCCCCGACGAAACTCGCCGCAGCGTAACTCCCGAGTGCCTGAGCTTCATGTCAACGCTCCTCTCCAACGCCGACAGTAGAGCTGCGACGTTCGAGCAGATCGTCATGCACCCTTGGTTCAACGGCTTCAGTTGGGACGGTCTCCACTCGCGTCCCGGCCCTCTAATTCCTTCCGGCTGCTCTCAGATGGACGAGATGCTCGAGTACTTGAAGGTCTGCCCTAAGAGCGACGCTCGGTTCCCTCACCTTATCGCCGAGGTGACTGCTAACTTCGACAACTTCCCTGACGCGGAGGAGCAGATCGACCCGAACTTCGTCAAGCCAAGCAGGGCGGAGAAGGACGCGTTGACGAACCAGTTCGTTGGATACACGTATAAGAGGAAGAAGAAGCCGAGGCTACCTATCAGCGCTACGCTGTTTGACGCGCAGGCGCAGACGTAAGTGTTGTTGTGGGGTGGGGAGGTGGGAGTTGGGGGAATTGTGGGAGTTGTGGGGGTAGGATGATGCGCGATAACGATACGTTGGGGGAAAACGAAAAAAAAAAAAAACAAGACAAAGAGGGACATCAAAACCCAACGAACAGAGAAAGAAGTGAAAACATTTTGCATGGTCAAAAACGTGCCGAACATTTGGGAGGATTTTTTTAAACTTGTGCGACGTTTTTTTTCAACGTTTTCGGACAACAAAATAAAGTAGTCAAAACGTGGCGAAAATATTCGAACTTTTAATTGTGTAATTGTTATGATGATGATAATAATGACTATGATTCACGGCAGATGCGCTCGCGCAAGAATAGCGTGTCTCAGGTCTCTGTGAACGGGTCTACGTTCTATAATGTCTTTGAATGCAAAATACCACGGAGTCCCAGCAAAGCATTCAATACCCGTTAAACGTTTGTACCCTGATTTCTTTTCTGCTATTATAGCAGCATGGTTATGACCAAGTCTAATAACTCTCGCCGCATCAGTCTCCTTCCTTTCCTTCAATCTTTTCTCGAAAGCAACTACGCCTTCAGGCGCCGTTATACCGTCCTCCAAGTTAAGACGCAGCCAGATCAACATAGCGAAACCGGCGTTGGTTGCCTTCGCACCTTCATCTTTGAGGTTGAGAATCGCGAGGAGGGAGTCGATTGTGGAGTGAGTCGCAGCTGCGAAAACGGGGTTCGAAAACGTTTAAAAAAATGAGAAATGGTAGATTGTTAGAAAAAACGAAACGAACGATACGACGACAAAGCGGGACATATTAAAAACGGCTGAACCCTCACAATCCCAATCTCTATACTCTCACCTACTACACCTATAATACCTCCTTTCTCCGTCTTCCTTCCGAGCCACGTTTGTTCACTCGTGCATATCGATCCCTATCTAAAGCTTGTCGCACCGGGAAGTTTTGTTTCTAGTTTCGTTGATACGACGTGTTTACGCCAGGAACATAGGAGACGCAATGACGTTTCGTTTAATTTGTTGGTTGTTATACAGCAGTTAGGGGGAGGTGGGGATCCTAAATCTTTAAGCGCAACGAGGATTTCAGAGTCAGTACAAGATACGACGGGATTATTTTCTCGCCAACCATGAGAGGACCGTTTTAGACGCTGTTGAGTGCCGTCAAAGGATGTTATTGTTGTCCAGGGAGCTGTTGGGGGGCCTTCACAGGATCGTCAGTGGCGATTGGCGTCCGATTTTAAATGGGCGTAAAGCGCAGTGAGGGGGAGGGAGGGTGAGATCAGAGGTTGTTGTTCTTGGGACAGGAGGCGAGCCAGGGCAAGAGAGGCGGCTTCGTCCGAGGACGAGGAGGAGGCGGCGGAAGGATGGTGCTGGGACAGGGAGCGAGCCAGGGCAAGAGAGGCAGCCTCCTCGTCTGCGGAGGTGTAGGAGGAAGGAGGTTGCGATAACTTTCACGCGAGGGCAACAGACGCAGCGTAGTCGTCGTCGTCTTCATCGTTGTCGGAAGTTAGGTCAATGGTAACTGCAACGGTGACTGATTTGTTGGGGTCACTCCTTTCCTCTGACTTGGGAGAAGTGTCTCGCGTTTTATTGAATTGATTATTATTGAATTGATTATTATTCAATTGACGCCCGTTCGTGACGGCTCGTTCTTCTCGCTCTCGTCTCAAGTCTCCAAGATTTTTGTTGCTTATCGTGGCGGGCGCGTCATTGTGGCGGGAGGTGGTTGTTGTAGAGTGAGAAGAGGAGGTTTCTGCCGCCGCTGTGGGATTGGATTTCATAGATGTGGACGTGGAGGCTATTTGAAGGGAATTAGGAGTTTTGTTGGCTTCTGCACCACCACCCGAGGTGTCAAATTCCATTTTTTTACGCGGAGGATCCATTTTATAGCGAATTCTATTTTGGATTTTCTCTGGAATAATATTATTCACTGAAATCACTATTGCAAGAGGCTTTACGAACACCATTCGGAAACCTCACACAGAGCCACCGCAACTTCACAACACGTGCTTTACCTGCTTCGAAACGTTCACCCCCTAAAAGTCGTCAATATAATACATTTTCCTTCCCTCTTCGATTGACGATCACCGTCGTCACTGAAATTAATTTCTTCATGTCTCCACCTCCTTCAATATCAATACCAGTTAATACTACGCCAGCTAGCGTCAGATCAGATTCAAGTGATTGGGGTATTTCTTTATCAGGGATTAATGAGGAGCCAATAGTAACGCACAAGAGGAGTAGCAGCAGGTGAGGATGGGGAAAGGGGAGTGTACGTACTGTACGTGAAAGTCAAGCTCGATGATGAAATATTTAAAAGGTAGATATTCGCTCTGACTACGGCGACTTCCATTGGGCGGCCAATACGTGCAAAGACGTAAGAGAAGTGCTTTGAAGAGAGACCAGTCTCCTCATGCTGTGTCCCCAATAATGCGACTGAGAGCAACCACCCACCCATTCTCAACGTCTTCAATATCTTCACAGCGAACGATACATCTAACACTCTCGCCCCTTCAAACGCAAACTTCACATCATCGACGATTTACATTTCGGAAATGGATCAGGTGAGAAATGGCGGACGTGATCGAATGATTTTCTTTGCTCGATGATGATATATTTAAAAGAACTTGGCTTTTCTGAGTACCATGTTACCGCGACTTCCATTGGGCAGCCAATACGTGCAAACGTAAGAGGAGCGTTATGAAGAGAGACCAGTGTCTTTACTTAGTGTCCCCAATAGTGCAACTGAGAGCAAACAATAACCCCCCAATCCCCACCCGCTTTCCAAACATCCCAAACCTCTAACACTCCCCCCCATCCCCCCCCCCAAGCCCCGCCACCCCCTCCTCCCCAAACACACGCAACCGCTGGGCGTCCACCTCCTCCCGCCTCCTCTCTTCCCTAAAACGTTCCCCCACCCCCTCCCCGAAAAAGAACAAGAACCCCCGCCCCTACTCCAAAACTTCCTCCCCAAACACTGTCAATTCCGCCCTGACCTTCCAAACCAACAACAATAAGATAGCCGGCAGCTACGTCTACAAGCGCAACAAGCGGTTCGGTTACACTCGCAGGTTCTTGGCTATCGATGTCGAGTCTGGCGTGTTTTTTTACTTTTCGAGCTACCCGACGGAGGAGGAGATGGAGTTGACCATCGACGATTTGAAGTCGTCGATTTTCTTAAAATCACAACTCCTACCCTCGGAATGGACTCTCTCCGACGCTCCTGATGATCCCACTGGTTTCTTCGTCTTCCGAGGCGCCGGCGCCGCCAACTTGCAATCTAAGAGCGGGAGGGCGAACAGCCTCTTCTTCAAGGTTATTGAGGAGGAGGAGGGAATGACGAAGGGGGAATGGGTCGAGATTGGTGAGGAGGAAACGACAACAACTTCAACCCAACCATCCACTAATTCTAACCCGTCACTTCAGCAACGAAACTTTCAGCTCGGGGAACCGACCAATTCCTCCACTCCCACATAAGCATCAAGGGTCTCGCGAACGTCGAAAAAGTGAAGCGAACCCGAAAGACGACCAAGATCGAAGGCCAAAAAATCGAGAGCAAGCTCGGGAGCTCGAGCAAGAAGAAGACTACGACGACAAAAGTCACGGTCGCGGAGGAGGAGCATAAGGTCAAACCGAGGAGGCACTACCCGAACCTGTGGATGACCGACGAAGAAATGATGAAGGAGGTACGTTACGTTTCAAAACACCCAAAAATCCTAAATAACTCTCCCCCTCACAAATAAAATGTCCCCAAAACCCAGGTCATCAAACCAACCCAACAAATCCAAGACACAACCGCCCGCAACCCTTCCCTCACCTCCCTCGGTCTCGTCGAAGTCGAGTTGCTCCAATGCTTCGGCCTTCCGAAAATGGACCGTTTCGGCAAGACAGACGCCTACGGCATCTTCGTCCTCGGCGACACGTACTTCCGCAGCGACACCATCGACGATAATTACAGCCCCATTTTTTTGCCGAGGTGTAGGAGGGGGGCGAGGTTTAATATTACGGTGCCATATGAGAGGCTATATGTGAGCATATATGACGATGATGGCAGCTTCGCCTCTGACGACTACATCGGTCGAGTCGAGATCGACCTCTCCCGCCTAACTCCTCACCTGACGTACGACGTTTCCCTTGCCCTCCGCGATTCCGATTCAATCTACTCCCGCAAGAGCAAAGGCGTCGTCCGCCTCCGTATCAAGATAACTGACTGGAAGAGCGACGCCGTCATAGCGAGGAGTTGGATCAGGAATTTCTTCAGGAGGCAAGACGGAGGTCAGATCGTCGTCACGGATAAACCGATGGCAAGGCAGATCGCGAATACGTGCTGGGGGTCAGAGGTTCCCGGAGAGTACTCCGCTAGGCTTTTCAAGGCCACCATAAGGGAGTTCGACCTTTACGAGATCAACTTCATTCACCTTGTCAAAAAAACGTTGTGGGAGGTTGCGTTCTACGAGAGGTGAGCATTATTAAACCATTCGAATCTACTAGAGCGACAGTTCTATCATCGTCGCTTCGCTCCTCTATTATTCTCACGCTCCTCTTCAGCCCCAAACTCGGAGTGTTCAAGTCGCTCTACGTTCTCGCCGCGTGGCTATGGGTCGCAGAGGACGGCTTCAGGGCCGGCTTAGTTTCCTTCCTCGTTTTCGTGATAATTTCCCTCTGCGAGAACTACTACGACAGGCCTGCCGCACGAACCCCTCTCGGGTTCAGGACCGCCAAGGAGAGCAAAGGGAATGAAAGCCAGGCGGCGCTTTCCAGCCGAGCTTCTCTCGTAATCTCTAGGTCTTACTCCAACTCCTCGATCAACCCGGTTGCGGACAGTTACTTCAGCAGCAATAACGCCTCCAACAGGAACAGCGGCGACTTTCCCTTCTGCAACACCTCCCTCTACCCGGAGCGGGGTTTCGACGAGAGGTGAGAGTGTGCGCTTCTCGGTCATTCTGCTAATATCGCCGATTCTTTATTCTAACTTGTCGCTTCGCTCCTCGCCCCAGCCTCAGCAGAAACCTCAAGAACAAGAACCTCGTATCCCTCCTCGAACAGAAAACAACGGCAGCGATTGACCACATGCCAACCTTCCGTGAGAGCTCCGACTCAGGCGTGGTCAAAATCGAAGAGGACGAGGACGATGAGGACGACGATGACAACGAAAACATTCACCTGAGCGCGAACCGTAGCTTCCTCCTCGATAGGCACCTCACCTCTCGCCGCCCTGTGACCGCTGACATGCGCAGTACCTTCAACTTTTACGAGAAACACATCGAGCAGGACGAGAAGAAGAACGGCCGCTCGAGCTCGATCATTAACAAGTTCATCAAGTACCGCAACAGGGCCAACTTGGCCACGTTGGGACTGGTCGCTGACAAGATTTTCTCCTACGAGGGAGGAGGGACCTGCGGCAGCAAGGTCGTCACCGAAGAGGCGACATTAAAATCACAGAGCTCGGTCAACCCCGTCACAGCAATGAAGACGAAGTATATGACCCCGGTGCAGGTCGGATTCAAAATTGCCGTTGCCTTTTTTCGAGCCCTTCACAGGTGCGTTAACACGCACTTTCTAGTATCGTTTCACCCTCTCCCTCTCACTCCCTCTCACTCCCTCTCACTCCCTCTTCACTACTAGCATCGCAACGTGGAAAAATACAACCATCACAGCCATCGTGGTGGCGGGGCTAGTCATCCTCACCGTAATCGCCTTCGTCTTCCCCTTCGGTTTGCTTTTTAAGGCCGTCGGCGTAGCGTTTGTCGGCCCTCAGAATTACCTCGTTAGCTGGTACAACCACACGCAGCTATTGCGCGAACAGGCCAAGGCCTCAGACGCCACGGATCAACTCAAGCGAGCTGCCTCAGAGGTTTCCTCCGCAGGCTCAGTCATGTCGTTGTCAAAGACGGACAAGAAGGCTGCCATAAAAAAGGTGAGAGCTAGCGAAGAGCTGATAGTGCATTGATACCACCGCTACTAAATTCTAACTTGTCGCTTCGCTCCTCGGCTTGCGAAGATTTTCTCCAAGAGCTCCGACGCGGAGGACAAGGGGAAGCTGAAGAAGCTCGTCGTGCACCTGCCTCGGCGCAACGTGCTCGACTGTTCCAGGTTTTCCGACGACTTGAACTTGTTTGAAGCCTCAACTTTCTACGCGCATTAAGCATTAAGCACGAATTGCATTTCAAAAATCAAATTTGTTCATACATCTATTTCTTACATCCATCAAAGCGACCGATCCATCTTCATCAAACCCCTCTCCTCCATAGCCTCGTCAATCACCCGCCACCAGCCCTCTCGCCAATCCACTTCGAACACATCCGCACAGCACCGATCCAGCCACCTCAAGGTCGGTACGATTTCGTCAACTCGCCTGTTGACGACGAGCGCCTCCAGCATTTCAGCAATCCTCGTGGCTTTGACGGCTTCGGTCGTCGACTCAGACTTGAGGAAAGCCGCGAGGTGCTCTCGAGCCTCCGAGAAGCCGAATTGGTCGAAGACAGGGTGCGGAGGTAGCACCACTTCACGCGAGGCGGCGTCTTCGACCAGCTCGGGCTCAGCCGCCTGTGCTACTGTTGGCGGTTTCACAGACACCGCCGGCCTCGACGTCGCAGCCCTCGCGAACTTTGAGTTAGCCATGACCAGCTCTATTCGGTCTGTCATATTCATGGCTGCTGTGGCCGGATTATCCTTCGCCAGCGTATTCGCCGCGAAGACGTCGTTGATACGGTGCTGCGATGGATATCTTCGCTGCTTCTTCTTCCCGCGCCCGCCGGCAGTTACCTTCGCCGGGCTCGCTCGCTTCTTCCCCGGACTGGCCTTTTTCTTTCCGGGGCTGTCGCCCTTCGAGGGGCTCCGGAGCAGGACGTTCTTGTTCATTTCCATCGCCTCCTCCTGCGGCGACGAATGTTGGTGTTAACGTGTTGGAATAGAGTGGGGGTGAGAGAGGCCGTGCTCACGCTTCGCTCCTCGTAATTTTGGACTCACCTCCTTCTCACGGCGACGAACGATCTTCCTCCTCATCGCCTCTCTCGTGACTTCGTCGAAATAACTCGGAATATCCTCTAGCGTCCATTCGCCGGGCACGTCGATTTCCTGCGATAGATTTTCGGGCGTCAAAGGCCGTGAGGGGGGGAGGGGAGGGCGGCTGGGAGGCGTCGGGGCTATCTCCTCCTCCATGTTCTTCTCCTGAGACGCCGCCATAGCGGCCCTTTCAACCTCTTCCCTAATATTCTCCGGAAGCGAGTCTAGGGCCTCCCTGTCGATTTTACTGGCCGCTGGCCTCCAATCGCCCTGCGTAAGGCACGGCCCAGAAGTAGAATAGTCGCCGCCCTCGTCTCCCGCATCGTCTTCATCAGCCTGCAGCTGCATCTGAACTTCCACCGGCAGGGAATTCCAATCGTCTTCGGAAATTTTCGACCTCGAAGGATTGAAGTCCCCCTGCGTCAAACAGAAGTTCACCCTGCGTTCAGTCTCAGTCTCTGCCTCCGTGTCCGTCTCATCCGCCTGTCGCCCGTTCATCAGTCTCTCCAAAATCTCGTCCGCCTTCCTAGCGTTCTTGTCCTCCTTCTCCTTGTCTCGCTCCACGACCTGCTTGCCAAAGAAACCCTCCAGCCCCGTTTCTTCCCCTTCGAAGCTGCGCGCGAGACGAGGACCGAGGCGCCCAGTTAGAACTACGCGACAGTGACTGTAGCTATATAAACATGACTGCCTTCTCACCTCAACTTGGACAACGTCACCCCGATGCCCCTTAAATCTTCAATCGGTCGACTCTGCTCCTTCAAGATATCTTCAATCATCCGCTCTGCGATCGTCACCAATTTCTCCGAGCTATCCTCTCTCTTCAGCCTTCCGCTCTTCCAGCTCTTGCTGAAGTCCCTGCATTTACCATGTCCGACTCCGCTCTTACAGAAACTCGTAACCTTCACATCCTCATGCCTGATCTTAACGTTAACCACAACGCTCTCAAACGCCTTCACACCATGAGCCTCACACCTCACAATAATCTCCTCAATAAGCTGCGTCAAAAAGTGTTTAAGACCGTACTCTCCCCCTTCATAAAATCTGACCCCGTAAGTGCATTGCGCGCCTATACTTTTCTTCACGCTTTTCTCCACTTTCTTCGCGCATCTACCGTGACATTTATCGTGAATTTCCTTCCCCAAATGCGGTCCTAAAACCTGCTTAAAAACACTAAGACTACCATCATCCATCCAAACATCCTCAACGTTAACGTATCCTCTAGAATTAAGCTGTTCAACTCTTTTTCTACCTATTCCTGGAATGTCATTGAGCGATAAGTTCCTAAACATCAATGACCAGTCCGCGCATATCTTGTAACCGTCAGGTTTCACCGTATCCGTGCTGCCAGGACATAGCGTACGTTTTTTAGCGTATCGTTAGAAAAATATTCTTAAACAACCCTCTCCATCACCTTGCATAATATTAAAAAAGATGTTCTGAAGAAATCTTGACTCTCTCTCTCACCTCAACTTCGCTAAAAGTTTATTAACCCCAACACCTACACTAGCCGTACATCCTTGCGTCTCTTCTTTGATCCTATCTCTAATTATTTCGCATAAAATCTTGAGATTGGGGATGTGGGAAGGGTGGATATTTAGAGGAGAGGGGGATGGGGAGGTTGGGGGAGGGTAGTAGACTTCTATATAACCTTCATCGCAGCTTACAATCTAAGTGAATGTGTGTGTCCATGTGTGTGTGTGTTCGTTAGGGTTTCGTCGCCTTTCTTCACCTTATATATTTCTTTTTTTAAAATTTCGCTCGAAATATTCTCACCTCAACTTTCCCCTGACTCTCCTCCTTCAAAACCCTCTCCAAAACCCCTCCAACATTCTCAAACTCACTAAAATCATACGGCAAACATACTAAATCCTTACAAACCTCCCTAGCCTTCTTCAACCACATACCCTTCTTAACCCCTCTCTCCCTCGCTATATAATTACACGTAGAAAGTTCGGAATTTACAGCACCACTACCCCAAGTAACAGCTATAGGTTTCCCTTTTAAATCAGGCCTAAATCTCGTAACAACCGTAACAAAAAAAGCGTCCATGTCTACATGAACGACATACTTAATTCCACCAGATACTATAGGTCGTAGGGAAGGATTCAATAAAGGGGTTTGAGAGGAAGGAATTCGGTGATCGGTGTGACGACCTATGAACGCTAAACGGGAATTTTTGAAGAAGGAGAGGAGGTAGTTACCGTCTGACGCTGTCGTGCGTGGTAAGGAGGAGGTTGAGGAGGAGGATGACGTGTTTTTTTTAGGTGATTGTATTAGGTTAGAAGTTCGAGAGTTATTATTCTTAGGATATATTTTAGTTGTTGAGGTCGTAGAATTTCTCTCATCTTCAACTGTTTTAAACCCTAACTCCATAACACTCCTCTGACCTCTAACCTCTTTAACCGCATCAATAAGCCATTCCCCTACCCCTAAAATTTGTTGTTGTACGTAACATTCAATCAACCATTCAGGTTTAACATAAAACAACCTCTTCCTCTGTTTAACCAAAATCTTACCCAAAGCAACACTAACACAATGCTGCCCGCAAAGCACATGCGTAACTTTCCCCGTGTAATTCGTAGACCAAGGTTCGAAGGAACCGCCGTTGTCGTTGAGGAGCTTTTCGTAGAAGGTTGATGGGGGGGAGGAACAGGAATCGCACATTGCGTGGATGTTTTTGAAGAGGGAGGGGTTGCGGGGGAGGAGGGAGGGGGGGGGGAGGGGGGGGGGGGGGG